>JBBGZY010000654.1:600000-825000 GCA_037952925.1 Lithobates clamitans
ATGCACTACACTAACTTGTAGCTTCAGCTGAACACTGTGCAGAGGTCTCACTAAACTAACTTGTAGCTTTAACTGAACACTGTGAGGAGGACAGACTACACTAACTGTAAATAGTCTAGCTGCCTGACTGTGGTACTAATAGGATCAAAATAAAACCAGCTATTTTCTTCAGGTAGCTGTAAATACTGTAACAACACAAGCCTGCCTGTCAGTAGCAAGATAACAGGAACGGATCTAGCTAAACTGAATATAGTGTATATATATATATATATATATATATATATATATATGAATATATATACAACACCTGGGATGCATATGTATACACAATACACTGTAAGTGCAGCCAACTCACTGACTGTCCTGCCTAATCTATTTAACTTAAATCAAATGACACTGTCTCTCTGTCTATCTATCTCTCTCTCAATGCCGGAACACACACCACACAGGGCCGCTGTGCAGAGTGTGGGGCGTGGACTAAATCCTCTGAGCCATAATTGGCTTTGGCCAATTACAGCCTTCTGTTCAGACGGCGCTGTGATTGGCCAAGCATGCGGGTCATAGTGCATGCTTGGCCAATCATCAGCCAGCAATGCACTGTGATGCCGCAGTGAATTATGGGCCGTGACGCGCCACACGAATTTGGCGCGAACGGCCCATATCGTTCGCAATTCGGCGAACGGGCGAACAGAAGATGTTCGAGTCGAACAGGTTTTTGACTCGAGCACGAAGCTCATCCCTAGTTACCATGAGGTGTCTATTTTAAAATTTGCTCCATAAACCAGTGTTTCCAAAAAGAACAGAAGCATTGTATAGTTCCTATATAGCACCCCCCTTCCCAGCCGTCTGCCAAAAATGGTAACTGTTAAAGGTGGAGAAATGTTCTTTCATCTTTTGCCATGTTATTGGGACAGGGAGTGAGGGTAAAGGTATATATATATATATTGTATATATTTTTTGATTTTTAGCTACAGATTCAAGAATGAAGAAAGAATTCCAAGTGATATGAAACCTTTGCATGATAACATGAAATTCGTGTTGAAAACAGTTTGTAAACTCTCTCCTATTGTTCCTGTTTTCCATATCACTTAGATAACCTGTAACTCATCTGTCATTTGGGTCTTCAGAAATTCTTAGCTATTCAAGAAGATAAGCTATATCCATATATAACAGTGTTTCTTCAAAGTTTTCACTGCATGAGAAAGTAGAAATTGCTCCTAGCATTCACAGTACTCATGTCCCAAATGCAATATCAAAGTAATTTTCCTTTTATCTACAAAGTCAAATCAGAAATATGAAATAGCTTGGCATGTTTTATTTCTTTATCTGTTACATTTAAACTTTGAAGCAAAAGAATGAAAACTCTTGCTAGAAAAGTAAAATAAAACAAGATAAACTACAGAAAAGGATGCAGGTAAACTGCAATGTGCCTTTATAAACTCAGTGGTTTCATTCTGAGGTTTTATAAATATTTATAAATAAATAATAATGGCGAGTGAATGTGCTTGAATTTGGTTTGTGGCCCATTTCTCAAACTTATCTGAAATCTCAATTTTTTAAAATTTAAATCCAAATCCCATAGAAGTCTATACGGGCAAGTTAAAAAAAATCTATTCTGAGCACTGCCCTGATGGACATGTGTCAATGCCTTTGAGTTGTATGTGGTGTTAAAGAAATACAATTCTCACCAACAGCATCAGTGACTTTGCACATGTAATAATTTCTTTACTTTTACATTATTGCTTGGCTGTAACATAGCAGCAGCAGCACCATATTTTGATTCATTATTTTAATTAGAAAAAAACTGCTTTAGGATGTTTGTTGATGTGACACCTAATATTTTTTGACCAACAGTAATGCCGCGTACACGCGGTCGGACTTTACGGCAGACTTTGCCCGGCGGATTTTTCAACGTACTTTACGACGGACTTTCTGAATGAACGGACTTGCCTACACACAATCCACCAAAGTCTGTCAAATTCGTACGTGATGAAGTACGATCGGACTAAAATAAAGAAGTTCATAGCCAGTAGCCAATAGCTGCCCTAGCGTGGCTTCTTGTCCATCGAACTAGCATACAGACGAGCGGACTTTTCGGCCGGACTCGAGTTCGACGGATAGATTTAAAACATGTTTCAAATCTAAGTCCGTCCAACTTTTGAGCAAACAAAGTCCGCTGGAGCCCACACACGATCAAATTGTCTGATGAAATCCCGTCCGCCGGGCAAAGTCTGCCGTAAAGTCCGCTCGTGTGTACGCGGAATTACATGCACAAATGACTGGTGGGAGTAGCAGCTACCCAGTTTTTTTGTAGTTATAAAAATGAATGTAACAGATTTAAAAGCTATGGGAAATTGTAAAAACATAAATAAAGCCCTTACCTTCTTATAAATTTGCCAGACCAGATTGATAGAATCGTTTTTTGTGTTTGTGTTTTCACAATACCTCACTGTGTTATTTAATGAAAATCTGAAAATTTAACAAAAATGTCCTGGACATTGATATGCTCCTGGATTTAATGATTACAGTCTGAGATGGGGAGTTTATTACTAAGACATATTTTAAACCATAGAATAGGAATGGTTACATTTCAAAAGATAGTTGTTATCAACCCTCTAGTAAACATTCCTAGAGAGTATTTGATTTTTTTTTTTTTAGTGTACACCCACCCCCCAGCCCCTAACTACTCTCCTCCCACACCCGACTCTGATATCTACTCCTCTCTCCTCCTTCACACACCAGTAGACTAGATGAGTCCCCTCCCTTATCCCTGGCTCCACCTCCTGCACATGCTCTCTAGTCCATCGGGAGGTGCGCAGGATTGCTGCTGAACCCGGCGGTGTCAGATCTCTGAATGAGCAGTGAGCCTACATCTTTTTTTTGTTATATTTTTAACATGCGATGCGCTCCGGAAGAGAGGCGGCCCACTTCTGTCCACGCTCTGGTCCCGAGGCGAGTGGTGCTACGTCCCGGCCCTGACGAAGAGGTAGTGGGGGACGGCGATCCCAGGCCAACCTGGGCTCCACGGCACTGCGGTATTGTCTCCTTTAGGGGGGATTCTGACTTAGAGGCGTTCAGTCATAATCCCACAGATGGTAGCTTCGCCCCATTGGATCCTCAGCCACGCAAAAGCACCAAATGTCTGAACCTGTGATTCCTCTTGTACTGAGCAGGATTACTATTGTGACAACACATCATCAGTAGGGTAAAACTAACCTGTCTCACCTGTCTCAATCTATGGAATAAATCAGGAAGGTAAAGAACTTGAATAGGGAAACCATAGACGTGCACCTGGGGGTGTGCCAGGTGTGCCTGGGCATACCCTAATTACTCTATGTGGTGCCCTCTACTGCCTGAGCTTACCCCTGTGTTGCCCCCCCTTTGCAGTGCTGCTGGCTCCCCTCCCTTCCTGACTGCTGTGGGGATGTTTCAGGAAGGAGAGCAGGGGAAGAAGCTAGCTAATATGTCATTTACAGGCCCCTTCCTTTTTCTAAATGAACATAGTGAACACACTCACTGTGTTCATTCATAGCTGAAGCATAGTAAACTGTTTTACGTCATAAGTAAGTGTTTACTATGCTTCAGTTTGTGAATGAACAGTAAGTCGCTCAGCACAGAGCACTTCCCATTCATTCACTGTCCAGTTCATCTGGGGCTGCAGAAAAAGACATGTGTGTTTGAGCTTTGGGGTGCACAACCCAATGCAATGGACTTCACACACTTATGAGGGAAACCCTATGGAGAGAGAAAACCAAATTGAAGATCAGGAGAAATATGGAACAGCAATACTATTGGACTTTAATGACCAACAAAAAGTTAGAATAGATCATCAGAAAGCACTGGCCGGTCTTTAAAAAGGACAAACATTTGGGTAAAATTATTTCAATAATACCTTAAAGGATAAGTTCACCTTTCATAGCATGTTACATGTTACACCCATATTCAGGGTTTAACATGTAACATGTTATGAATTCGCCAACCCCCACGATCGCCGCTGTGACAGCAGACCATGAATCTGCCCACCTGCCCGCATCATTTATTTACAGTCCTCTTTGAATAGAAAACTACAAAGTCTGGCAGGCTGACAGGTTGTAGTTTTTATTGAACTACCATGGTATTGTGGGCCCTGTTGTAGTTCATTGAGTCTTCCTGTCAGAATGTTTTGGCTTCCTCATACGAGGTATGAGGAAGCAGATACATGGACAGATCTGCAGGAGACCTGCATGACACCAGTGATCCGCTGATCGCTGGTGCAATGCTTTACTACAGGCTCATGCAAAAAAAAGTAATAAATGTAGATTTTTTTCACCTGCAAAAAATCTGCATATATTATGTTATTTAAAAAGTGAACTTTAATACATTTATCAAAAGGCTCCAATGTTCTGGAGTTGTATAGTAAAAAATGTTATTGCCAAACCCCCCCTCCAGTACAGTCTATTTTTTTCCAGCAAAATATTTTTTTCACGTATGGCTGATGCTGTGCTTGAAAACAGTACCAACAGGAAAAGGAAAAAAAAATTACTGTCTCCAACACTGGGAAGGGATAAAACATCTGTGCCTTCATAACATGTACCAGTGGCGGAATTAGGGGTCGTTGCAGTCGCACTTGCGACTGGGCCCTGTCGTTCTGCCTCTGTGGGGGGGGCCCAAAATCCCAATCTACCCCTGCACCTCTGGCTGTCCATTTAGAATACAGTGAGGGGGAGGTGGGAGGCGAAGATCGGCAGCTCTGTTGCCCGTGGGCGGGGGGATCTCCCTGAGGTTTGTAGTTCTCTTCCTGAGTCTACACAGTGGAGAGGGGAGAGGCCTCTGACTCGAGCATCTAGCAGTTTCACTCTTCAGTGTACAAGTGAGTCCGCTCTGCTTGTACACTGTTACTGATACATGCTTGGGTCAGAGGCTCCTCCCCTCTCAACTGTATACACTGGGGAACTACTAGCCTCATGGAGATCCCACTGTCCATGGACACTATAGAGCTGCCGATTGTCGCCTCCCACCTCCCCAGACCATGTACCAGCCAGTCTGGGGACCCTGATGTAAGAGGGGGGCCCTCTGGGGACACTAATGTAAGGGGGGGCACTCTGGGGACACTAATGTAAGGGGGGGCTCTCTGTGTATGACTTTCTTTACTTCGCTGCTATGGGCTCTAGCCCGAGATCTTAGACCCAGAAACGCCCCTGGTGGGGGCCCTTCATGGTTTCTTGCACCGGGGGCCCTGAAGATTCTAGTTACGCCTCTGACATGTACCACTGTGGAGTAATTTATATGTTGGAATGCCCATGTAGAACTTCTACCCCTCTTCTTTTTTAACCACTTTAGTCCCCAGTGCTATTTTAAGGTGGCACAGGCATAGAGATTCTTTGTCCTAGTGCAGTTTTTTAAAAAGTGGTGGGTATCGGCAGCTCCTTTGGGTCCAGGTGGGTGTAAGCACTGGACCTGCCAGCTGTCACATCCAGCACTACACCTAAGAGTTGAAATGATCAGCTCCTGGGCTTGCAATGTTTTCATAGAGCACTCCAAAGGAGCTCTCTGTGAGGGAAACAGTATACACAGAACTTCTATGTTGTGCTTACTTTGAGGGTGTGATGACATTATGAGTGACATCACCACACACCCATTCACAACAGGGGGTAAAATAGAGCTGTAATACTGATCACTGCTATAGCCATCTACAGTTGCAAAAAAAGGATGTGCACCCTTTTGGAATGATATGGATTTCTGCACAAATTGGTCATAAAATGTGATCTGATCTTCATCTAAGTCACAACAATAGACAATCACAGTCTGCCTAAACTAATAACACACAAAGAATTAAATGTTACCATGTTTTTATTGAACACACCATGTAAACATTCACAGTGCAGGTGGAAAAAGTATGTGAACCCCTAGACTAATGAGATCTCCAAGAGCTAATTGGAGTGAGGTGTCAGCCAACTGGAGTCCAATCAATGAGATGAGATTGGAGGTGTTGGTTACAGCTGCCCTGCCCTATAAAAAACACACACCAGTTCTGGGTTTGCTTTTCACAAGAAGCATTGCCTGATGTGAATGATGCCTTGTACAAAAGAGCTCTCAGAAGACCTACGATTAAGAATTGTTGACTTGCATAAAGCTGGAAAGGGTTATAAAAGTATCTCCAAAAGCCTTGATGTTCATCAGTCCACGGTAAGACAAATTGTCTATAAATGGAGAAATTTCAGCACTGCTGCTATTGTCCCTAGGAGTGGGTGTCCCGTAAAGATGACTGCAAGAGCACAGCGCAGACTGCTCAGTGAGGTGAAGAAGAATCCTAGCGTGTCAGCTAAAGACTTACAAAAGTCTCTGGCATATGCTAACATCCCTGTTAGCAAATCTACGATATGTAAAACACTAAACAACAATAGATTTCATGGGAGGATACCACGGAGGAAGCCACTGCTGTCCAAAAAAAACATTGCTGCATGTTTACAGTTTGCACAAGAGCACCTGGATGTTCCACAGCAGTACTGGCAAAATATTCTGTGGACAGATGAAACCAAAGTTGAGTTGTTTGGAAGAAACACACAACAATATGTGTGGAGAAAAAGAGGCACAGCACACCAACATCAAAACCTCATCCCAACTGTGAAGTATGGTGGTGGGGGCATCATGGTTTGGGGCTGCTGTGCTGCGTCAGTGCCTGGGCGGATTGCTATCATCGAAGGAAAAATGAATTCCCAAGTTTATCAAGACATTTTGCAGGAGAACTTAAGGCCATCTGTCCACCAGCTGAAGCTCAACAGAAGATGGATGTTGCAACAGGACAACGACCCAAAGCATAGAAGTAAATCAACAACAGAATGGCTTAAATAGAAGAAAATACGCCTTCTGGAGTGGCCCAGTCAGAGTCCTGACCTCAACCCGAATGAGATGCTGTGGCTTGACCTCAAGAAAGCGATTCACACCAGACATCCCAAGAATATTGCTGAACTGAAACAGTTCTATAAAGAGGAATGGTCAAGAATTACTCCTGACCGTTGTGCATGTCTGATCTGCAACTACAGGAAACGTTTGGTTGAAGTTATTGCTGCCAAAGGAGGTTCAACCATACTTTTTCCACCTGCACTGTGAATGTTTACATGGTGTGTTCAATGTTGTGACTTGAAGATCAGATCACATTTTATGACCATATTGTGCAGAAATCCATATCATTCCAAAAGGGTTCACATACTTTTTATTGCAACTGTATTGTACGCTGATTGCAGCCAGCAACATATGACTAATATCAGTGCTCTGCTGCTGCAAATCTACATGGGGGCTTGGATCAGATCTGCAATGATCACATCCAGAACCCCCCCCCCCCCCTTAAGAAAAATAAAGTGTATTTGAAAATGTAAAAAAGTCTAAAATAAATATAAAAATATAAATTATATATACAGTATCTCACAAAAGTGAGTACATACCTCACATTTTTGTATATATTTTATTATATCTTTTCATGTGAAAACACTGAAGAAATTACGCTTTGCTAGTTGCTACAATGTAAAGTAGTGAGTGTACAGCTTGTATAACAGTGTAAATTTGCTGTCCCCAAAAAATGAGTCAACACACAACCATTAATGTCTAAACCACTGGCAACAAACATGAGTACACCCCTAAGTGAAAATGTCCAAATTGGGCCCAAAGTGTCAATACTATGTGTGGCCACCATTTTTTCCAGCGCTGCCTTAACCCTCTTGGGCATGGAGTTCACCAGAGCTTCAGAGATTGCCACTGGAGTCCTCTTCCACTCCTCCATGACAACATCATGGAGCTAGTGGATGTTAGGGACTTTGCGCTTCAACACCTTCCATTTTAGGATGCCCCACAGATTCTCAATAGGGTTTAGGTCTGGAGACGTGCTTGGCCAGTCCATCATAAAAAAGGAAAAGGCAGATAAGCAAGGCTGCCTAAGGACCATAACTATGAGCCACCGGAGTATGATTGCTGAAACAAAATTATACAAAAATAATCTGAAAAAATTAGATACATTTTATTGAATACAAAAATAGTTGAATACAAAACAGCACACTTCCACAATAGGTTACGCCATAGTCACAGTGTAATACATCATGATTGCCGAATGGAAAGGATAATCCTCTGTGGTTGGGGTGACCATGGAGCCTTTAGCAAATGGAACTGAACAGACAAACAGCAGTTGTAAAACAATGACAAATGTCTTGTTTATTGTGCATGGAATAAAGATGATAAGCAGCAACACCTGTTTGTGCAGAGAGCAGAGGAATTGACCATATTGGATGGCTTTCAGAGTACCCTATAAACGCATAGTCCTTATTCAACCTCTATGCTCCAAGAGCATGCAGCTCTAAATCAAGGCAGAGACACAAGAACAGTCCCATGAAACAGGTGATGTTGGGTAATAAAGTTTGTATCAAATCTAATGGTTGGATGTGTTCCCTACAATAAAGTGTACCTCTCTTTTAGGAATCAGCAGAAGATCGCTGTCTGTAATTGGTCCAAATAGTTAATAGTGGCTGAACCATGCTCCATGTGTCTGGATCCGTACACCCATCCGCAGTATCAGAGATGTAGCCATGGCTCCCTGGGTAATGGAAAGAGGTGGATAGTGAGCTACATGACGTCTGGTGCACACCTGCAAGACGTCAATGCATTTTGCTGGGAACCCAGCTTCTTCCGGATGTAGTGCCCCTTGGCTGGGACGTGCTGAAATACAAACTTTAGCCCAGTCCCTGAATGTATTTAAAGCAGAGTTCCACACAAAAATGGAACTTCCGCTTTTTTGAACCCTCCCCCCCTCCGGTGTCACATTTGGTACCTTTCAGGGGGAAGGGGGGTGCAGATACCTGTCTAAGACAGGTATTTGCACCCACTTCCGGCATAGACTCCCATGGGAGTCTATGCCTCTTCCTGTCCCTCCGCACTGTCTCCTGGGAAACACACAGGTCCCAGGAGATAGAGGGGACTTTTAATATTTTTTTTTTTTTTAGGCGGTTTACGTGGACTCCCTCTTTAAGGGGAAAAGAACCTAACAATTCTAAACAGGTTAGAGATTTAAAAGTCTAAATTATCAATCAACATCCATTCATCGTATTTGTCAGGTGAATATGCGCACAAGGCAAACCACAAAGCACTGCTACCTTCAGTCTTAAATATCAACAACATATAAGAAGTTAATAAAAATAAATAAAGATAAAAAACTAAACAAAAATTAAATAAAGATAAAAAACAAAACAAAAAAATACCTGGAACCAGAAATAATTAATAAGATCAAATACCTATAAACAGTCGTGGAGAAAAAAGGTTTGGAGACAGGAGGAAGGACAGATAGAAAGAACTACTTAACAGGGAAGGTCAGGAATTAATGACATATAAAAGTCAGCTAGTCAAGAAAAACATGTAAATTGAACTCTTTATTCAACTCTATAGGTATCTGAGTATTTAATTTGTATATCCTGAATTTTTCTTTCTTTAAAAGAATCCTGTCAAAGTCCCCATGCCTATTACTTAACTTAAGAGCATAAATGCCCTTTACTTTAAGTCTGTCAGTACTAGCCTGATGAAATTGAAGAAAATGTTGTGCTAGGGGACTACCAGGCTCCTTCTTTTTGATGTCTCTAAGATGTTCACCAATACGGATGCACAGCTGTCTTTTAATTTTACCTATGTACATTTTTTTACATGGACATTGTATGCTATTGATTACACAAATAGTCGCACAGTTAATCAAACTTTTTATCAATATATTTGAACAGTCCATATCGGTAAAAGTCCCTGTGCTTTCCACATGCGTACAGATTTGGCAATGGCCACAGGGAACCATCCTTATCGTTCTGAGAAAGGAAGAAAGCCATGAGTAATGGATTGTACATATTCAGATTGGGTTAGCATATCTGATAGATTGGGGGCACGACGAGCTACCATCTGTGGATACTCTCCTTCAATTCTCGATAGTATGGGAGTCAGGCGCAGTATGGGCCAATGTTGGATAAGAATCTCTCTAATTCTACCCCATTGGGCACCATACTGTGAAATAAATCGTGTTGGTCCATAAGATTTTCTCTGGGTAAGGGAATGGGAAGGTCCATCCTCCAGAAGGGTTGATCTGGCCCTTCTCGAGGCTTCCTTGTTTGCTTTTTTCAAAGTTTTATGAGTATAGCCTCTTTCTTTAAATATATCATACATTTCCACTGCTTCGCTATCAAAATCCGACTTTTTGATACAGTTTCTTCGAATCCAAAGAAACTGACCTGTTGGGATCCCCTGGATCAAGGCCTTAGGATGGAAACTATCCACACGCAACAATGTATTGGCAGCGGTGGACTTCCGATACGTAGAGGTGACAAACGGTTCTCTTCCTTGGTGATCTGGAGGTCAAGATAGGGAATTGAAACATGATCAAAGTTGTATATCAATTTGATTTTACAATCATTTTGATTTAATTCAACAATAAAATTGTGCAATTCCTCTTCTTGGCCGTTCCAGACCACCAAGATGTCATCAATGTAATGTCCCAGAAGGCTATTGACAGTCCATGAACTTTACTCTCAGTTTCTTTAGCAAGGTAGTGACCGTCTTGGAGGTGTCTTTGTGGTCGTTATAATGCCCTGTGGCCTAGTCTCCAAAGAGAGGGGATCTGTCACGTACCTGGTAGGTTGTGAGCCTGAAGTGCAGGAAAAGACCTCCCTTACAGCTCCCTATCCCGTTCCCCTGGAATGGAGACAGAGGGCCAGGAGTGAAGAGTGGTATGGGTGCCTGGCAGGATCAACAGTTGCTGAAAGTCCAGTAGTGGTGGCACCCTCTGGAGTCAGTAGCCTGAGGAGTAGACTGAGGACAGAGACTGGAATGCAGGACTGGAACCAGGAACAACAGTAGATAATAGCAGACTGGAAGCTGGACTGGAACAACAGCAGAAGATAGCCTGGAACACTGGACTGGAACACAGCAGAAGGTAGCCTGGAACGCTGGGCTGGAACACAGCAGAAGGTAGCCTGGAACGCTGGGCTGGAACACAGCAGAAGGTAGCCTGGAACGCTGGGCTGGAACACAGCAGAAGGTAGCCTGGAACGCTGGACTGGAGCCAGGAACAACAGCAGGTAATAGCAGACTGGAAGCTGGACTGGAACCAGGAACAACAGCAGGTAATAGCAGACTGGAAGCTGGACTGGAACCAGGAACAACAGCAGGTAATAGCAGACTGGAAGCTGATGAAACACAGCGGAGGGTCAACAAGCCGGTGGTCAGTAACTTTCGGACAGCAGAGGTACCAGGGGTAATGCAGAGGGATGGTCAGGCAAGCCAAGAGAGTCTGGTGCAGGCAGATAGCAGGATCGTCAAACAGGAAGCCGGGTCAGATAACAGGGAACACAGATCAGATCAGGTAACACTCACAGAACGCTGTAGAGCAGACAGCAGGGATGGAGTGTGACAGGCAGGTTTAAATAGCCCGCCGGACACCAGCGGGAGTGCGCGTGCCCGTGCGTGACCGCACCCGTGAACGCGCGCGCATGCGCAATGGGACCCGTGGCCGGGTTCCCGTGCGCCTGGGACGCCGGTTACTGGCAGGATCTTCGTGACATTGCCCCCCCCCAAGGGGCAGCCTCCGGATGCCCCTTTGAAAAAATTTCTCTGGATGAGCTGTTTTAAAGTCTTGTAACAGGTCTTCAGCATGAATATTAACCTCTGGTTCCCAAGAATTCTCCTCTGGGCCAAACCCCTTCCACTTTATTAAGAATTGGTTTTGGTTACCTCTTTTCCTGTGGTCCATGATAGCCTCCACCTCGAATTCCTCTTCCCCATCTACCAGGATTGGATCAGGAGGATCCGTACTTCGACCTGGAAATGGTTTAGTAATAGATGGTTTAAGCAAGGACACGTGAAAAACTGGATGTACCTTTAGTGAATCCGGGAGTTCAAGTTCATATGCAACTTCATTAATTCTCCGTTTAACAGGGAATGGTCCAAGAAATTTGGGACCCAATTTCTTGGAAGGGCAGGCCAACCTGAGGTTTATGGTGGACAACCATACCTGATCCCCAGGTGCAAGTAAGAGCTCACCTCGCCTCTTTTTATCGAAGGTTGCTTTGTTGTACTCCTGGGTTCTGGTCATGGTGTCCTGTAAAACTTGGTTGTTAGAGGTAAAAAAATCCAATTTCTCCTGGACTGCGGGTACTGTGCATTCTGGAAGAGAGTTTGGTAAAAATGAGGGGTGGAAACCATAATTCGCAAAAAACGGAGTTTGCTTGATAGCAGAATGAATGGAATTGTTATAAGCGAATTCGGCCAATGGTAAAACAGCAATCCAATTATCTTGGGCAAAGGAAGAAAAACAGCGCAAATATTGTTCAAGGGTCTGGTTTGTTCTTTCTGTTTGCCCATTAGTCTGGGGGTGATAAGCCGAGGAAAATGAGAGTTCAATGTCCAAGGTTTTACACAAAGCCCTCCAGAATCGAGAGGTAAATTGTACCCCCCGATCTAAAACGATGTTAACTGGTACCCCATGGAGCCTGACGACCTCTTTAATGAATGCTTGTGCTGTTTCTGTAGCTGAAGGGGTACCCTTCATTGGGACAAAGTGCGCCATCTTCGACAACCGGTCCACTATGACAAAGATTGAAGTGAAGCCCCCGGCCGGGGGTAGTTCTACAATAAAATCTATTGAGAGCATTTTCCAGGGTCTATCTGGGACAGGCAAGGGTTTTAGTAGACCCCATGCCTTTGTTTTGTGCCCTTTGTTCCTAAGGCAGGTGGTACAGGACTCTACAAACTCCTTACAATCTCTGCGCAGCTGAGGCCACCAGAAGGTGCGCTGAACCAAATCAGTGGTCTTAGCCACACCAAAATGCCCAGCCAGCGCATGATCGTGACAGAGCTCTAGTACTGGAACTCGTAGTGTTTCAGGTATAAAGATCCTATCCTCATGCCACAATAACCCATCCTTAACCTGGAGTTCTGTCTTAATGGAAGATTCTATTTCTGCGGAGGCCTGTTTAATCTGGGAAAGCAGGTTTCCCTGAAGTAGAAGAAAGTTCCCTGGAGACAAAATGGTGTCTGGAGGGGAAATCTCTTGAGGCTTGTGGAACATCCTAGACAGGGCGTCAGGTTTGGTATTCTTGGAGCCAGGACGGTAAGTGACATGGAAGGAGAACCTGGAGAAAAAGAGAGCCCACCTGGCCTGACGTGGTTTCAACCTCTTTGCAGACCTCAAATACTCCAGGTTCTTATGATCTGTAAAGATTAGAACTGGATGAGCGGCACCCTCCAACAGATAGCGCCACTCCTCCAATGCTGACTTGATTGCCAACAACTCTCTGTCACCTACATCATAATTTCTCTCTGCCGTGGATAATTTACGAGAAAAGAAAGCCACAGGATGCAGCAGGGCTTTGGTTCCTTGTCTTTGGGATAATACTGCTCCTACAGCAATTTCAGATGCATCCACTTCTAGAATAAATGGCAGAGAGGAATCTGGATGCTTCAGTACAGAGGCGGAGGTAAAAAGGCCCTTGAGAGTCTCAAAAGCCTTTTGAGCCTCGGCCGACCAATGGAAGCGTGTACCCTGTTTGGTAAGCTGTGTGATGGGTGCAATGATAGCTGAGAACCCCTTAATAAATTTGCGGTAAAAATTAGCGAATCCAACGAATCGCTGGATTCCTTTCTTATCAGTCGGGACTGGCCAATCTAGAACAGCCGTGACCTTCTGGGGGTCCATTTTAATGCCCTTACTGGAGATGACCAACCCTAAAAATGGAATACTTTCCTGTTCGAATTCACATTTTTCAGCCTTTGCATATAGACCGTGTTGTCGAAGTCGGCCCAATACACTTCTAACGTGCCTGCGATGGGATTCAAGGGAACAAGAGAAAATCAATATGTCGTCTAAATAGACGATGACAAACAGGTCTAGAAAGTCACGTAACACATCATTAATAAAGTATTGAAATGTGGCAGGGGCATTACACAGGCCGAAAGGCATCACGAGGTACTCAAAATGCCCATAACGGGTACGAAAAGCGGTCTTCCATTCGTCTCCATCCCTGATACGAACTAAATTGTAGGCCCCACGGAGATCAAGTTTGGTGAATATGGTAGCCGTCCCCAGTCTCTGAAACAACTCTGGTACTAAGGGGAGAGGGTACCGATTCTTCACAGTAATCTTGTTTAGTTCGCGGTAATCCACACATGGCCTGAGGGTTTTATCTTTTTTCTGCACGAAGAAGATGCCTGCACCTGCGGGGGACGTGGATGGACGAATGAAGCCCCTTTTGAGGTTTTCATCAATGTATTCCTTCAATGCCCCTTGCTCCACCTCAGTCAGGGGAAATATTCTTCCAAAAGGAATTTCAGCACCAGGAAGTAACTCAATGGGACAGTCATAGGCCCGGTGAGGGGGTAACACCTCTGCCCTCTGTTTACTAAATACGTCCAGGAAATCATGATAGGCGGAAGGAATGGATTGAAGCAGGCTAGGATCTGTATCTAGGCATAACAGAGTCGAGTTCTCCTGGATGTTCTGGGTTCTGCAAAACTGTTGGCAGTAAGGAGAGGGAAAGGTCACCTCACCCGTGATCCAATTTATGTCCGGATTATGGGCCTGTAACCATGGCATGCCAAGTATTATGGGGAACAGGGGTGAAGCGATAATGTCCAGGCGCAGCTGTTCCTGATGCCCGTTGGAAACGAAAACGGGTATTGGCATAGTCTCTTGGGTGACAGGTCCAGACTTGATAGCGGTCCCATCAGCTAGATGGATAGAAAGTCTATGGGCTTTAGGTGACAAGGGTATTTGGTGTTGGATGGCAAAATGAGAGTCCATGAAACAGCTGCAAGCTCCTGAATCAATAATGGCGGTGATTTGTAGATCCTTCCCTGGAAGCTGTAGCAGAAGAGGAAGAGCAAGGTGAGTGGTATTTTTAACCAGAGATGTCACATAGTCAGTAGATAGGGATAAACACTTACGGAGTTTGAGAGGACAGTTCCTGACGTAGTGCCTGGGCTCCCCACAATACAGGCACAAGTTATTTGCACGACGACGTTGTCGTTCCTCTGGGGTGAGTGAAGGTCGCAAGGCACCCAGTTGCATTGGCTCAGGTAAGTTAAGCGTGGAGGTAGGTGGTGTGGATGATGGGTGATGTGGAACCTTAGGGGTAACCCAAGTTGGACGAGAAGACCCCATAGCTCTCTCCGACCTGCGCTCTCGTAGGCGTCGATCAATCTGGATAGCTAGATCGATTAAGGCATTTAAAGTCTGTGGTGTACCCACCCTGGCCAGTTCATCCTTCAGAGGATCAGAAAGTCCCAACCTAAATTGATAACGGAGAGCCGCATCGTTCCAGTTAGTATCCGCACTCCACTTCCTGAATTCAGTCACATAATCCTCTGCTGCTCTGCGACCTTGTTGAAGGGTGTGTAGAGCCGCTTCTGCAGTTACAGATAGCTGGGGGTCATCATATAACTGGCCTAGTGCGTCAAAGAAAGTGGAGAGGTTGGTCAGAGATATGTCCTCTTGCTCTAAGAGGCGATGGGCCCAGGTCTGGGGGTCACCAGAGAGCAGAGAAATCACGTAGCCCACCTTTGTAGCCTCCAGGGAAAAGGTACGTGGCTGAAGAGCAAAAAATAGTTCGCAGGAATTGCGGAAGGCTCTGAACTTATGGCGGTCTCCAAAGAAACGCTCAGGTGTGGGAACCTTAGGTTCTGGAGGGAGCATCACCACCGTTGAGGAAGGCCCAACTGAAGGAGCAGGAGCAGAGGAAGCTCCCTGGGCCCCAATGGGGCTAGACAGGGTTAACACTCGTTCCTCCACTCT
This sequence comes from Lithobates clamitans, assembly GCA_037952925.1. Taxonomy (NCBI): domain Eukaryota; kingdom Metazoa; phylum Chordata; class Amphibia; order Anura; family Ranidae; genus Lithobates; species Lithobates clamitans. Next base: position 615,782 of record JBBGZY010000654.1, read on the forward strand.
GGTGTATCCTTGCTGCAGATTTTTGACTGCTTCAGTCAGTCCTGCCAGGTGTGCACAGAGTTCCTCCATGGGAGACGTTCCCTGCTCAGGCTCAGACATGGCTGTCTGCTACTGTCACGTACCTGGTAGGTTGTGAGCCTGAAGTGCAGGAAAAGACCTCCCTTACAGCTCCCACTCCCGTTCCCCTGGAATGGAGACAGAGGGCCAGGAGTGAAGAGTGGTATGGGTGCCTGGCAGGATCAACAGTTGCTGAAAGTCCAGTAGTGGTGGCACCCTCTGGAGTCAGTAGCCTGAGGAGTAGACTGAGGACAGAGACTGGAATGCAGGACTGGAACCAGGAACAACAGTAGATAATAGCAGACTGGAAGCTGGACTGGAACAACAGCAGAAGATAGCCTGGAACACTGGACTGGAACACAGCAGAAGGTAGCCTGGAACGCTGGGCTGGAACACAGCAGAAGGTAGCCTGGAACGCTGGGCTGGAACACAGCAGAAGGTAGCCTGGAACGCTGGGCTGGAACACAGCAGAAGGTAGCCTGGAACGCTGGACTGGAGCCAGGAACAATAGCAGGTAATAGCAGACTGGAAGCTGGACTGGAACCAGGAACAACAGCAGGTAATAGCAGACTGGAAGCTGGACTGGAACCAGGAACAACAGCAGGTAATAGCAGACTGGAAGCTGATGAAACACAGCGGAGGGTCAACAAGCCGGTGGTCAGTAACGTTCGGACAGCAGAGGTACCAGGGGTAATGCAGAGGGATGGTCAGGCAAGCCAAGAGAGTCTGGTGCAGGCAGATAGCAGGATCGTCAAACAGGAAGCCGGGTCAGATAACAGGGAACACAGATCAGATCAGGTAACACTCACAGAACGCTGTAGAGCAGACAGCAGGGATGGAGTGTGACAGGCAGGTTTAAATAGCCCGCCGGACACCAGCGGGAGTGCGCGTGCCCGTGCGTGACCGCACCCGTGAACGCGCGCGCATGCGCAATGGGACCCGTGGCCGGGTTCCCGTGCGCCTGGGATGCCGGTTACTGGCAGGATCTTCGTGACAGGATCATGCTCTGCTTCAGTATGTCAAAGTACATAGTTGGCATTTATGGTTACCTCAAGGAACTGTAGCTCCCCAGTGCTGGCAGCACTCAAGCACCCCCAGACCATGACACTCCCACCACCATGCTTGACTGTAGGCAAGACACACATATCTCATATACTCCTCACCTGGTTGCCGCCACATACGATTGACACCATCTGAACCAAATAAGTTTATCTTGGTTTCATTAGACCACAGGACAGGGTCCCATTGATCCATGTCCTTAGTCTGCTCTTCAGCAATCTGTTTGCGGGCTTTCTTGTGCATCATCTTTAGAAGAGGCTTCCTTCTGAGATGACAGCCATGCAGATCAATTTGATGCAGTGTTCGGCATATGGTCTGAGCAGCACCGAAAGGCTCAGGCTGACCCCCCACCTCTTCAACCTCTGGCAGCACTTATACATCTATTTCTCAAAGACAACCTCTGGATATTACACTGAGCATGTGCAATCAACTTTTTTGGTCGACCATAGCATGGCCTGTTCTGAGTGGAACTTGTCCTGTTAAACTGCTGTATGGTCTGGCTGCAGCTCAGTTTCAGGGTCTTGGCAATCTTCTTATAGCCTAGGCCATCTTTATGTAGAGCAACAATTCTTTTTTTTAAATCTTCAGAGAGTTCTTTGCCGTGAAGTGCCATGTTGAACGTCCAATGACCAGTATGAGAGAGTGAGAGCAATAGCCAAATTTAACATGCCTGCTCCCTATTCATACCTGAGACCTTGTAACACTAACGATTCACATGGCATGGCACCGGGGAGGGAAAATGACTAATTGGGCCCAATTTGGACATTTTCACTTAGGGGTTTTGTATATATATGGTACATATAGTATTTACCATATATATATATATATATATATATATATATATATATATATATATATATATATATATATATTCCATCCCCAGAATAATTCCTAACATTCTAGTGGGAAAGAATCCAAACCAACCCTCACATTAGAGAATGCAAGGTCATTTAATCTTTACCGATCTCATACCTATGAAAAAGTCACGTTCATACTAATTTGTGCCATTACACCCAACCTAATGTTATCTCAATGTTACACTAGCCATTTCTGCAAAGGTTTTTCTTTTCTCCCTGCGTGCAATGCAATGTAGCATCAAATGGGAACAAAGCTCATCTAAAGTAAAATCATACATTCACTTTTGCTATATACTACATACTTTTACTTTATACTTTTACTAGCTGTACTATTCTGCTGTGTTACATAATGTTATATCATTTTAATTAGCAGGCTTTGTTGATTATATTTTGGGGCAAATTTATGAGGATGCAGGTGCACTCATTATGTAAATATTGCATTTGGAAATCTACATAAAAGTGCAATTTTTTTCTATTTTTATATGATTTATTCTTAATAATTACTAATTAAATAAAAATATAAGTCTCCAAATGCGCTATTAAAGTAAAGTCATATTTGCCCTAAAAAGAGATATATAATACTTTAGGGTAGACTAAAAAACCTATAATTCATAGTACTGAAACAAATGTAATTTGTTGCCAAAAAACAACCTATTGATTTTCAGCCATTGACAGCCAGAATGCACTCCTGGGCATTTCTGGGCCCTGCCATGTGCCACCAAGTGCCCAAGGCATACTTATATGGTATCTTAGTGTATGGAAGAGGTAGCTGAACATGTCGCTGGATGCAGTTTTCTCCATGCCATCACTGTGTTTACAAAACCTAATTACTGAATTTATGCATTTGGTGAAAATGTTATATTCAAAATTGTGTTCACTAATTTTGCTGCCAATTGCATTCTGAAAATTAGGGTTTAAAGTCCAAGTTATATTCCTTACCAAAACCTTGAGGGGTTTTCTTTTCTAAACAGAGTAGTTTTGGGCTAGTTTCTTGGATCCTGAATCTCTAGAGTCACTGTAAATTAGGTATGGTGCCCAAAACAAGACGTGCTATTAACAATTGAGTGCCAGAATGAGCTCCCTTGTTTCTGGGCCCTGCATGTTCACTCCATGTAACCAGGTCATATATACACTATATGGTGTTCTCATGTATAGGAGATATATAGAAGTAGAACTATAAAATATTTTATAGCATTGTTTCCTTTTAAACAAGCTTAATATAAATGATTTTTTTTCATCAAAGAGTTTTATTAGAAGGTTAATGAAGCTTAACAAACAAAGCCATTTAGCAATAGAAATCTGCAATACATGTTCAGTACATCCATTAAACAATGTATACAGCGGCTACCAACTTTATGAGGATATTAAGCATAGTTTAAGTTATAACCGCCTACTCTTGTACTAGAGATGTAAACAAAGATCCTGAAAATTAAACCTTTCTGTCACTATTATAGTATTGGAATTTGGATCGATTAGAACATTTCAAGCGGCATACATAGCCAACTGTTAGCTTTGGATTTAATGGAAATAACATAATTTTATTATTCGGCAAGACAGAGAATAGAGATAGTGAACAAAAGAAGAAGTGGCGAATAAAGAGATAGGTAAAGAGAAAAGGGAGCTAATAGAATGGGGCCCTCCCGTAAAGAGATGGCGTCCCCACCCCCTCGGTCCCCCGTGCGTATATTTGTCGTATGCGGAACTACGAAGAGTTCCCACATCCAGAGATGTATTAAATATTCATAATTTGTTCATAAGCCGCGGAATACCTGAAGATTAGCCATGGGGTCCATGTTTTGTGATATCTTTCTATGCTATCCGTGGATTGGGCTAGCAAGTCTTCCATATGACAGATCTCGGAGATTTTCCGAAGCCATTCCTTAACCAAAGGAGCCTGTGTGCTTTTCCACCGTAGTGGGATCAGAGCCTTAGCGGCATTCAAGAGGTGCTTCGTTAAAGATTTTTTATATCTCTTGTAGGGAAAATTCGAGATGTGGAGTAGGCAGCACGCTGCATCCAGATTAATATTAGTCTCCGTTATCTGCCGGATGATATCCCTTACTTTCGTCCAAAAAGTCTCAAGAATTGGGCACTGCCACCAAATATGTAAGAGGGTGCCTGACTCTCTATTACATCGCCAGCATCTATCTGAGGCTTCAGGGAACCATTTCTTAATTTTATGTGGAGTGGCGTACCAGTGAGTTAGGAGTTTATATGCAGTCTCCTGTGTTTTGGTGCTAATGGAGCATTTATGTGCCAACGTACAAGCCGTCAGCCATTGGTTATCTGTTATATCTCTTTGCAAGGCACTAGACCATTCTACTCTAAATCTATCATCCGTATTTGATACAGGGTTTTGAAGCCAGGAGTAAACAACAGAGGTTGTCTTGTAAAAGATATCTCCCCTGTGACAAACTGTCTCTAATTGAGTCATAGGTCTCCGGAAGTGAGGTAGTTTGTTCTTATCCATAACGAAGCTATGTAACTGGAAGTATGACCACCTGGACAGATGAGGGATATCTGCCTCTTCCTTCATCACTGAATAGTCTTTGATTTTGCCATTCCTAATGCAATCTCCTGCAGTCAGTAAGTTTGTTGTGTCTAGAGCCCGGAAGTTCCCGCCCGCCATACCCGGAGCAAAATCTGGATTATTCTGGATCGGAGTCAGAGGGCTCAGCTGTGTTGTTAAATCATATTTTTTAACCACCGTCTGGAAGGCCTTCATGGTAGCCCCCGTCAGAGGGTGTTTTTGTGTGGACTCATGGAGCTTACCCCAGGGAATCCATGGGGAGAACCTGAGTCTGCCCGAGGTCACTGACTCCTCCAATTGGACCCAGTCTTTTGACTTTCCATGACAGTGCCAATCAATCACCCTGGTAAGGTGAGAGGCTAGATAGTAGTTGTGGAAGTGGGGTAGACCCATGCCCCCTCGCTCCTTGGGCCTGGCTAGCAAGGAAAATCCAACTCTAGGCCGTCTATGACCCCAAAGGAAGCGTGTGAGAATAGATTGTAATTGCTTGAAAAAATGTAGTGGTATCCCAACTGGCAATGATCTCAACAGATATAATAGTCTCGGGAGGATGACCATTTTAAGGATAGCTGCCCTTCCGAACCAGGAGAAAAATTTGGAGTTCCAACTAAGTAAGTCCGAGGCAATGTCTGTCAGCATTGGTGGAAAGTTCATCTCGAAAGTTTTTGACAATCTCGAGGGTATCCGCGTAGGCGGCTGTCTTGTAGGTTTTGTTGGCCACTTCAAATCCCGAGATGGATTAATTCCTGTTAACTGTTCTAATAAACGGCTCCAGTGAGAGGATAAACAGCAACGGCGACAAGGGACAGCCTTGTCTCGTCCCATTTGAGATTTTAACCTTGTCCGATAAAATGCCATTGACTTTTATCCTAGCACAAGGGTTCTGGTAGAGGGCTGCAATCCACGTCATCATGTGCGTTCCCAGTCCTATATGGCGACATACCTCCAGCATGTAGTCCCAGGAGACTCGATCGAAGGCCTTCTCCGCATCCGTGGACAGGAGAAGGCCCTCGATGTCCTGTGTATGTGCCGCATGTGTCAAAAGTAAAGCCTTTATAATGTTGTCCCTTGCCTCTCTACCAGGCATGAAGCCCACCTGCTCCTGTCCAATCAGGGATGCAAGGAGCGGTATTAGTCGATTGGCAAGTATCTTAGTTAATATTTTGAGGTCTAAGTTCAGTAACGAAATAGGCCGATAACTTGGGCACTCTGCGGGGTCTTTCCCAGCTTTATGTATTACTGTTATGTGAGCTGACAAAAAGTCAGTGGGTACTTGTCTGGGTGAGGAGAGAGAATTTAGGGCTCTTGCTAATGGGTTAGACAAGATGTCACTAAAGGTCTTATAATAGACTGATGTGTAGCCATCAGGCCCCGGGCTCTTTCCAGGTTTAAGTCCCTTAATGGCTCCCTGTATTTCAGTCAGTGTTATCTGTTCTTCCAGAGGGGTCGTCTCTGCGATCTCTAGTCGTGGCAAACCACTCTCACTTAGGTAGTCTCGTATGGCCCGTATTCTATCAGTCAGTATTGCAGGAGGTCTTTTTTGTCTCGGTAGATTGTAAAGTTTTGAATAGTAGCTATGGAACTGAGACGCTATAGCTTCAGGAGTTACCTCTATAGTCCCCTCCGGTGACCTAATTCCCGCTATCACATTGGCAGCGTATGCCTCTCTCAGGGCTCTGGCCAGAAACCGGCCGGTCTTGTCCCCCGACTCATAGTATATCCTTTTTTTGAAAAATAGGGATCTCTGCGTTTTGGTGTGAAATAATTCCTGTAACTTTTTCCTGGCTTCCAGCAGTTCTGCGGCTGTCTGTATAGCTAGAGATTGTTTGTGTAGGGCTTCTAGAGAGTGTATTCTTTTGGTTAAGTCCCTCAGTTCTTTTTCCTGTTGTTTCTTGCATTGTGCCCCAAACCTAATTAGTTCTCCCCTAATCGTGCATTTATGTGCCTCCCAAATCATCATCGGATCCATATCTGGTGTGTTGTTATGGGTAAAAAAGTCAGATATTGCTTCACGTATGCGGGGGAGTAAGTCAGGATCTGTTAGCAAGGAGGAGTTCAATCTCCAAGTGTTTGCCTTGGGCGGAGTGTGCGTAAGGTCAACTTCCAGGGAGATAGGCGCGTGGTCAGAAATTGTCTGAATGCCAATGTGGGCCCCCTTCACCATCCGCAGGTCCCTCTGGGATATAAATATATGGTCGATGCGGGAGTATCGATCATGAGGGATCGAGTGAAACGTAAAGTCTCGAGTGTTTGGGTGGAGGAATCTCCATGTGTCTACCAATTGTAGAGAGTTTAGGTGTTTTTTGATTGTTTTGAGGGCCCTGTACCTCATACAAGACTTTCCAGTGGAAGAGTCTATAATTGGGTTTAATGGGACATTAAAGTCTCCTCCCATGATTAATGTTCCCTCTGCAAAGCCCTTAAGTTCATGTGTGATCTTCTGGCAGAAGGTGACCTGGGACGCATTCGGGAAGTACACATTGGCCAGCGTCACAGTCTTATTTCCAAATGTGCCTTTAAGAAAAATATATCGGCCCTCTGGGTCTGTCAGTCGGTCAGTAAGGATAAAGGGATTGTCTTTCCTAAGTAGGATGGTCACCCCTTTAGTTTTTGCTAGGTCATTAGTTGCATGGTATGCCCTATTAAAAAATGCATTGGTAAGTCTGGGGATTTGATTGGTGCGGAAGTGGGTTTCCTGTAAAAAAACAAACTGAGGCCTACCTTTTTTCAGCTCCCTGAGAAGTGAAACCCTTTTCTCCGGGATGTTCAAACCCTTAATATTATGGGAAATCACCATAGGCCCTTCTCCTAATGATGAGTACGCCATTATTGTAAAGTAGGTGTGGGGGCTTGTCAGGCTTATTCTGTGGAGACAAATAAAAGTTATACACTGTATACGCAACTGGTCAGGAGATCAAGGGGTTGGGGTACAGAAAGATCCGAAGTTTAGAAAAAAGTAGAGTATAGTATAGAGAATTGAAAGTAGTGGATTCAAGAGAAAGAAGATAGTGAATCCTATTTCAATGGAGAAATTTTCAAGTAGATATACTTTAGACGTATAACAATTTTTCTAAAGCAATTAGGTAGTACACCTGGGTCGAGAGATCTCCGACCCACGTGTACTTTGTGGGTTCGTGGGTGGTTCGCCACCAAAGTGGTGGAGTCACACCTAGTAGTATCGTGTAGAGGAGCAAGTCCCAATTACTAGACTCTAGCAATCAATGCAGTTAGTAAATTAACTCAAGAAAAAATAAAAAATCTTTTCTTTTGTGACTTAGATAATGTAAACCACACAATTCGGAACTAAATAAAATAGAACGACACAGCCTGTAAAAAATAGGCAAATAAAAAGTGAAGACAAAAGAAACTAATGTCTTGTAGGAACAACCCTAATTTGATAAAATAATAAACTTTTTTTTTATAGAACCGGGACATCTTCCCTGGAGTCTGTATGGGGTATCTTGTTTTGGGTTCCTCTCCATCTCCCGCTTCATAACCGTATGAAAGTCTCTCGTTTGCTGAGGCCTAAATTAGCGGAACTCTGCTGTTGTCAGTCCTCTTGGAACAAATCAGCATTTTAAAGCATCGTCTAGCCGAATGTTAGCAATGCGAGAGGGCCTTCCATTCTGCCTTCCTTCCTCTCTCCTACCTGCCTCCGCAGCAACTCTGGTGCTTATGTGAAGAAAGTTCTTCTGCTACCTTGATGTGGTTGAGGGGAGTTTAAGTAAGAAGTGGTCTGTGGTCAACTGGCAGCAAAACTGTGGTGTGGGACAGAGAAAGAAAAAAAGAAGCAAAAAAAAGGAAAAAAAAAGGATACCGTCCTCCAGGGTTGAAATCCAACTGCGTCACTCCGCCACTTGAGAGCCGTGAGGTATTTGTCACCTATTAGGAGTCCCTGAATGGTGGCCGCCTCCACGTCCATGTCTCATTCGCTTGGGAAAAAGCTTCTCAGGGGTGGAAGATGGTGAGGAGTGGGGACTTCTCGTGGTTGGTGGGAGAGCAAACTCCTGGTACCAGTCTGGTAGTTCCACTCCGTCTAAGCCCAGACCTGTACAAAAATCCGGTAGATCAGCTGGTGAGCGTAAAGTATGTTGCTTTCCGTCCAGAGTCACCACTAATGCAAAAGGGAAGCGCCATGTGTAGCGTAGATCCAGTTCCCTAAGTTTGTCCAGCAGGGGTCGCAATGCTCTGCGGTTACGCAGGGTGATTTGGGAAAGGTCTTGGAACAGCATGATGTGTTCACCATTAAATACAATTTGGTCATTTCTGCGGGCCTTTCTCATGATTTCTTCTTTCAGTGGATAGCTCTGGAGGCAACAAATGATGTCTCTTGGAGGGGCTGTATCTGGGCCCCTTGCTCTAAGAGCTCTGTGAGCTCTCACAAACTCTATGTCCATGTCTTCCTGTCTCTCTAAAAGAGAATTGAATACACGCTGTAGGGCTGGTATTATCTGGTCCGGGGCTACCGTCTCAGGGATCCCCCTCACCCTTATGTTATTCCTCCTTCCGCGGTTATCAAGGTCCTCTAAATGTCTGTTCATTTCAATGAACTGTTCTGCATGAGAGTCTACCACCTTTTCCAACCTATGTATGGCCTTATCCCTGCGCTTGCCTGCGGCCTCCACATGCTCCATCTTATCAGACAATGAGAGGAGGTTGGACTTCAGGTCTGTGATGGCGGCAGAAAATGTGGATTTTATATATGCGGCAAATCCAGTCATGTCTGCATATGTGAGGGGCTTGTTGGAACGATTACGTCCCCTACCTGAGTCCTCCTGTGTAGATTGGGAGTCCTCACTGAAGTCCTCCTCATCGTTCGGCGCCCGCGCCATGTTGGGGCCTGTACTGCTGCCTCGTGGAGACGGCTGAGCCTGTAGGAGTTCTGCTATGCTTCTAGCAGCGGCGACAGCTGCAGAGTTGCGTCGTGGTCTGGAGTGCGGTGTCTGCTGATTCCGCTTGCCCATCTCCCGGTCTGTGCTCTCGGGTTGTCCGGCTTTAGGCTGTGTCGTTCCGGGAGCTCCTCTAGCACACGTCCATCTTGGTCGCTCGCCAAGCCACGCCCCCAATATAAATGATTTTGATTACAAATGTTAAAAACATTTTTCTGTACAAAATTATTTAAGTCTCTCAGTCAGAATGTAGAGATGAGTTCCGGGCAGAGTCAATGCAACAGGTTTTCTATTTCAATACTGAGGCTTTGTAAATATATTAGGATCTTAACAACTCCCCAGGAGTAGTGTAGTACCCTTTTTTGGTTTTAACAAGAGTTTTTTTATGATAACATGTGATGTTTTTCAATGATATGAAAGCTTTTAATATGATACATTGTATAATCCCAGTGCGGTCAGTTTTCTGGCTGTGACATTCCTAGCCATTCACTGGGAAGATCAGTGTGCTGCTGTTAATCCACCTCCACCTCTTATTCAGTCGAGAACAGCGATTATGTGATGTTATTTATAATTATATATTTATGTATATATATATATATATATATATATATATATATATATATATATATATATATATATGTGGTTTGCCTTTCAGTGCTATTTTAAACTGAATGAGTTGTTTTAACCACTTGCCACTTGCCCACGTACATTTATTGCGGGCGGGTAGCAGCTACAAGCTAGACAATGTACCTGTACATCGCTACCTGTTTCTGGGTTTTCAGGCACGCATGCATGCACCCCCTGGTGACCTGTGCTGTAAATGGACATGGTAAAAGTTTGTCAGCAGGTTTCACCCAATAATTTTGGCTCTACAGTATACCTACTGATCGGCAGAACTCTGTACACAGACAGCAGTCTGGTTGTTCCTTCTCCCTAAAATAAACTCTTAGTTAAGGGGGGGGAGCAGCCAGATCTGTGAGTAAAAGCAGCCCACATTGCACTTGTTAGGCACGGAGTTAACCCATTGATTGCCCCTTGATTTTAACCCCTTCCCAGTCAGTGTCATGAGCACAGTGTACAGTATTGTCACTGATCACTGTATTAATGTCACTAGCGAGTCATGGTCAGTTAGTCAGGTAGTGTCCCTCCCAGCCAGTGGCTGCTAGCGCCAGTCACCTCCGTTACTAGTTTAGCTAGTAACTGCTAGCTAACTATAGCTGCGTAAATTCCAGAATATATACTATAGATTGTAGATGTTATAACTTTCACACAAACCAATTAATACACACTTATGAAGAAATTAGATTTTATTTGATATGCTTTATAACAGAAAGCAGAAAATATTGTTTTTTTTAAATCTTCAGTCTTTTTTCATTTATATAATAAAAAAATAAAAAACACCACCAAAAGAAAGCTCTAGTTGTGTGAAAAACAACTGATACAAATTTAATTTACATACAGTGTTGCATGACTGTGCAATTACCAGTTAAATTAGTATAGTCAATTGTCAAAAATGCTTCTTCTGTGTTTAGTTCACAGCAACTTCCTATGAGGTGTTAATTAGGAAGAACAGAACAAAAGTGTATCAAAAGGTGGTGATAAAACAATAATTTGTGCAATAAATTAAGAACTCATAAAATATATTTAATTTAAATATGCATTTGTTCAGTATTCCCCACTGGGTTTTTGAGAAGAAAATATCTTAAGCTAAAGTCATTATTTTTTAATACATCGATGATATAGTGCTAATTGAAAGACTACCGCTAGTTAAAATTTTATAGATTAGAACCTCTATCAAGTTTTTATTGCTGTTGATGTCCCCATCCCAGGTTTTTTTTTTGTTTTACCAGATTTTGCACTCTCCAATTTTAGTAAATCAACCCCTATGTATATCAGGATGGCACAATATGTAACCAGAACAAAAAATGTGGGGGACCCAAACAGAGGCTGGATTTTTGAGTTTATTTAAATTTTAATGTTGCTATTAATATAATTTTGTTAAATATTTGCTTTGTAATTGTTTCCTACAATTAACAAGTATGTACATTAAGCACTGGCAAATTAAATCCAAAGAGTATGCAGTTTTTTAAACAACCTATTTTAAATGTTGAATGCATAATGGATCTTCTAACACATACATTCCATCTACTGACAATAATTATATATAAAAATATGCTATAAGCATGCTCTCTGCAATGTCGAGTTTTCTAATGAGATGTAGCCAAAACTATGTGTGTAGAATATGTTATTTCCAATAATATTCCATCAGTGCCATAACAAATATTAGAGTAGGAACTATATTTGCAAATACGTGTATGTTTGCATAGTTATGAATTCAGCCATGATAAAAAAATATCCAGACAAATTACAAATAACTATATTTGTTCTTATTTTCAATTCCTCAATAATTTGTATGCATTACTTTTTCAAACATGATGAAATATAAGAAATAATAATAACACAATAGCCACCTTCAGTGTGTGGCTGTACCTCAAGAATTATACATGAATTTATGAAAATATGTGATTTCTTAACAATAACAATCCAGTAAAACTAATAAAAAAGAGCATAAAAATATTTTTACATGTTCAGTGATATGCTAAGCTTAATTGAGACCTCTGCATTAAATCAAGAATTAGAAAGCTCCACTGAAATTAACACACGCACGCACACATCATACTACACTTCAGTACTAGAATATTGGTAGTACTGCCAAAGTGAATCAGTGCTGGTCCAGGCTGTATTTATATTTCACAGAATTGTCCTCAGCCCCCCTTTTCATCTAATTTGTCCTTCAAAGCAATGTCCTCAGCCTCCCTTCACATCACATCTCCCCCATCACAGTATTGTTCTCAGCCCCACCTATTATTTATCCCCTTTCAGACCACATCCTGCTCCTAACAGCATTGTCCTCAGCAGTGGCGGTGGTAATTTTTTTGGGGGGGACAGCAAACAGTACCATGCCCCCCGTTGGCCGGTTGGTAAGTCGGTGGGCGGGTCTGGTGCACTAACCCCATCTATGTAGCACTTCATGGGCGGCTTTCCTTGCTCCTCGGCGGCAGCAGATCTCCCTTCCCCTGCTTTCTACGGGCATCGGCGACTTCCGTTTCCTTTCCTCCCTCCTATTCAACGGCCAATCGGGAGTTTTCTCTTTTTGGCCAATCGGAAAATGGGTCCCAGACCTGCTTCTGATTGGCCAAATTGAGGATCACATTCTCTGTTGTAACACCTGGGTGGGCTCATGGCATGGTGTAATGCTCTGTGCTCCGAGGTCCATCCTATTTTGAAGCCTATTAGAGCTTATGGCTCTAATCAGGTGCTTCAAAAAACAACCCCGCCGCTGTAATTCAGGCGCCCATAATTGTAATTGGGCCGCCTCTGGTCCTCAGCCACCAGCACATCACATCCCCCTTTACAGCATTGTCCTCAGTCCTCCTTGACATCACATCTCCCCTTTACAGCATTATCTGAAGCCTCTTTCACATTACCTCCTCCCTTCACACAGTAGTGTCCTCAGCCCTTCTTCCTGTCACATTCCCCATCACATCAAATACTCCCTTCACATTACACCCTTTTTCATAGCAGTATCCTCAGCCCCCTTTCACGTCACACCGCTCCCCCTTCACAACAATTTCCTCAGCCCTTCTTCACATCACACCCCCTTCACAGTAATGTTTTTAGCCTCCCTTCACATCACATCCCCTTTAACATCACTCTCCTCCCTTGCAACAGTGTTCTTAGCTTCTCTTCACATTGCAACCCCCTTTCCCAACCCTGTCCTCAGTCCCTCTTCACATCACACCCCCTTCATAGCAATGTCCTTAGTTTCCCGTCACATCACACTCACTTTCAAAGCAGTGTCTTATGCCCCCTTAACATCCCACCCCCCTTCGAATTGCACTCCTGTGACCCATAGGAGAAGCCCAGCCAAATGAGCTCAGGCTGGACTTGTCCTTTGACCAGCTGCTGACCGCCTAACGCAGATATACTGCGGCAGAATGGCACGGGCAGGCAAAATCACGTACCTGGTACGTGATCTGCCTCCCGTGGGCTGGGGGGCGCATCGTGGCCCCCCCGGTGCCCGAGGCGGTCGGCTTCGTTGGGGAAGCGATACAGGCTGAGGGGGAGGCCACTCATTCGTGGCCACCCCCTCGCGATTGCTCCCCACGAATGAAAATCTTCCTCTGCTGCTGTAATGTAAACAGCGGCAGAGAAGTAATGTCATCGCCCCTCGAGCCAGTCTTTTTCGTTCTGGCGCAGAGGAGAGAAGACATCAATGTGAGTTGCACCAACAGTAGAACACGCAGGCACACTTTTCACCCTCCATCACCCCTGATCACCCCCCGATCACCCCCCTGTACCCCCTGTCACAGTGACACCAATAGCAGTTTTTTTTTTGCATTGTGTCAGTTTGTGACAGTTATAAGTGGTAAGGCAGTTAGGGTTAGCCCCCTTTAGGTCTAGGATGCCCCCCCTTTAGGTCTAGGGTACCCCCCTAACCCCCCCTCAATAAAGTTTTAACCACTTGATTACCCCCCATTGCCAGTGTCACTAAGCGATCGTTTTTCTGATCGCTGTATTAGTGACACAGGTGATGCTAGTTAGGGAGGTAAGTATAAAGGTTCGCTGTCAGGATTTTTATAGCGACAGGGACCCCATATACCACCTATTGAAGGTTTTAACCCCCTGATCGCCCCCCAGTTAACCCTTTCACCAGTGATCACCGTATAACTGTTACGGGTGACACTGGTTAGTTAGTTTGTTTATTATAGTTTCAGGGCACCCGCCATTTATTACCTTATAAAGGTTTAACCCCCTAATCGCCCGGCGCTGATTTTTAAGTTTTTAGGGTCAGATAAGGTCTGCGTCGCCCCAGACAGCGTTAGGTTAGTGCCAGTACCGCTAACACCCACGCAAGCAGCATACACCTCCCTTAGTGGTATAGTATCTGAACGGATCGATATCTGATCCGATCAGATCTATACTAGCGTCCCCAGCAGTTTAGGGTTCCCAAAAACGCAGTGTTAGCGGGATCAGCCCAGATACCTGCTAGCACCTGCATTTTGCCCCTCGACCCAGCCCAGCCCACCCAAGTGCAGTATCAATCGATCACTGTCACTTACAAAACACTAAACACACATAACTGCAGCGTTTGCAGAGTCAAGCCTAATCCCTGCGATCGCTAACAGTTTTTGTTGGTAGCGCTTTGATACAGTCGCTAACAGTCAGGAGCTTTTTTGCCTGTGAGTCTCACTAGTGTACCACTAAATTTAGAGCCCAAAATGGCAAATCGAAGGTACGCTAGTGAAGAGGCCTACACATTTCTGAGCATGACAGATAGTGAGGAGGAAGTCACTCATTGGTCAGATTCAGGCTCAGAATACGAACCTGTAGACAACAGCGGCTCCATGACAGATAGCTCTGACCACGAGTTGTCCCTGCCAAGGTCAGGCGTACCAGACAACGAAATTCTTCGTCTGTCCTTGAAGTGCAAGAACCGCAGGTCCCTCGTATGGAGCAGAGAAGTACTAGTGCCGCTATTCCTTCTGGTGAACTGGCAAGCACCAGTGGCCTAGTACACTCTGGTCTATTATCCAGCACTGCAGTAACACTTGGTGACGTGGCAAGTCCCATAAGTGCAGTTCAAGCTGGCGAGGTGGCAAGCACAAGTAGTGTCCTGCTGCCACCAAGAAGACAAACACAGGCCCATCGTGCCAATAGTGCCCTTCCTGCTGCATTCGCCAATCCGAATTGGGAACCCACCACTTCTGCAGCACCCGTACTTCCCCCATTCACTGGCCAACCCGGCATTCAGGTGGAAACAGTTGATTTTACATCACTGGATTTTTATTTGCTGTTTTTCACCGAAGATCTCTATGGATTTATTGTGGACCAAAGCAATTTATATGCTGGTCAACACATCGCCACTATTCCCCAGTCCTCCCTTGCCAGAGATTGGAAACGGTTTCCGAATGTAAGCTCTTTCTGTCAGGAACGGTGTCATCTCCGGTTTCTCCTGCTGGTGGCACTATTACATTCAGCACCAAAAGGGTGTAATTCCAGTGGCCACCAGCGGGGGTCTCCCTGCCATGGTTTTGCTGGACTATATAAACCCGCCCTGAACTAACCTCAGTGCTTCAAAATTCCTCTGCTAAGCCCTTGTCCCTGCCAGTACCTGCTCTTGTTCCAGCCTGTTCCTTCCTGGACCCCGTTTGTATATCCTGTCCTTGAGCCCTGTTTCCTGTTCCCTGCTCCTTGGTCTGCTTCATTATTCCTGTTTTCTGTTCCCTTGTCGCTTTTGCTCATGCCTTATATTTTATTTCATGTTTGTTTCCTTGCTCGTGTATTATATTAGTTAGATAGATAGTTAGGTGGGTTTGGGAGTTTGCTGTGTTTTCACCATTTACTTGTTTTTGGTTTGCTGTCTTGAATTTACGTGTGTCTTTATCATTAACAATAAACATACTTTTTTTATTTATTTATTCGTTTGTCCCTGATTCCTTGGTGCAGCCCAGCGATCTGATCACCTGCATTGGATGTTGTGTACAACATCCCCCTGACAGAATTCTGAAGCCATACAATCAGATCGGTTGCACCTGGGAATTGGGGCCTGAGTCCCAGCTATTGTTGAAGTATTTTGTATTTATCGCTCCTGGCAACTGATGACAGAGACTTTTGTTATCAGACATTGGCTGAATACACTAGGGAACAGTTGTTAGAAGGCATCCGCCTAGCTCATGTTTTTATTGAGCAGGCAGTTTTTTGTTTGAAGATGTGCAACCATTAATTAAGATCTGTACTGAGTTGGCCCTGTCTGATGTCGCTGAGGGAGGTGATGACTATACACCCCCTTTTAGTGCAGCTCAGGTAGAATCTTTAGTTTGGCTGTTGGAGGATGACTCAGCATTTTTTTTAACAATATTCAGCTTGTCCTCAGCAGGTGCTTGCAAAATGCATTGAATCAGTGCAGTCTCTGGTCAGACAAGCCAAGTGCAAACCTGATTCAGTGCAATCATTAATACAGGCCTGGTCAAGTCTGTTGCATTCAGCTTCTGTTAGCTCTGAATATACCTTTCTACCAATGAAATACCAGTACCTTGTTTCCTCCTGTTGCACCTACCCTGCCTTTAACTCCCCTGCTGCTTCTCAACTGCCTCCATCAGCTCCACTAAATCTCCCTTCAAAACATACTCCCTCTGTTTTGCCATCCTTTCACTCTTCGCTTCTACCAGCTGCATTCACTACCTACAGTCCTGTACCCACTTATAGATCCCCAGTGGCTAAAACCAAAAAGAAGCAGAAGTTTTTTTTCCAACCCAAACCATCATGCCAGTATCCAAACCTGCCTCCCCACCAGCTGATCTGTTCCAGCCTGATGTGTTCCTGTATGCCACCCAGCCTGATGTTCCGATGCCTGCTGTTGTGCCAGTACCTGCTGTTCTGCCTGATGTGCCAGTGTCTATGCTTGCTGCCCAGTCTGAAGTTCCAGTACCAGCTGCCCGGTTTGAAGTTCCAGTACCTGCTATCCAGTCCGATGTACCTGCTGTTCAGCCTGTTGTGCCAGTACCTGCTGTTCTGCCTGATGTGCCAGAACCTGTGCCCACTGTCCAGTCTGAAGTTCCAGTACCAGCTGCCTGGTTTGAAGTTCCAGTACCTGCTATCCAGTCCGATGTACCCGCTGTTCTGCCTGATGTGCCAGCACCTGTGCCCACTGTCCAATCTGAAGTTCCAGTACCGACTATCCAGTCCGATGCACCTGCTGTTCTGCCTGTTGTGCCAGCACCTGCTGTTCTGCCTGATGTGCCAGTGTCTGTGCTTGCTGCCCAGTCTGAAGTTCCAGTACCAGCTGCCCGGTTTGAAGTTCCAGTACCTGCTATCCAGTCCAAGGCACCTGCTGTTCAGCTTGTTGTGCCAGCACCTGCTGTTCTGCCTGATGCGCCTACTGCCAAATGTCTCGGTGCCAGCCCTCCAGTCTGAGGTGCCAGTGTTCCAGCCGGAAGTACCAGTGCCTGCTCTCCAGCTTGATGAGTCCGCTGCCCAGCTTGAAGTGCCCATGCCTGCTGCCCAGCTTGAAGTGCCCATGCCTGCTGCCCAGCTTGAAGTGCCCATGCCTGCTGCCCAGCTTGAAGTGCCCATGCCTGCTGCCCAGCTTGAAGTGCCCATGCCTGCTGCCCAGCTTGAAGTGCCCTTGCCTGCTGCCCAGCCTGAAGTGCCTTTGCCTGCTGCCCAGCTCAATGCGGATGTGCCACTGCCCAGCGTGATGTACCTCCTGCTTTCTGCTCAGCCTGATGACATGGTGCCTGCTAAAACTGTTCCTGACTGATGGCCATCTTGCCGCTGGGTCAATCCTGTCTGTCGCCTGGCTTGAATGTAATGCTCCTGTGTGGTCTGTCTTTCCCGTTACCCTGCTAATTTTCATCTCCAGATCCAAACTTCCTGACCCGGGTGGTGGGGTACGTGTCCTATTTTCAGACTCTGATGGCACGTCCCCCAGTGAACTAAAAGACTCTGACCTTGGAAGTGCGAAGAAGTCCGCAGACTCAGTAGGGAAACATTTTAAGGTGTTTCTGCACCCACTCGGACTGTCGTACCCAGGGCTGAATGGAATGTCCGGAGGCCACTCCTTTAGGAGGGGAAACTGTCAGGAACAGTGTCATCTCCGGTTTCTCCTGCTGGTGGCACTATTACATTCAGCACCAAAAGGGTGTAATTCCAGTGGCCACCAGCGGGGGTCTCCCTGCCTGGACTGCAGACTTGTCATCAAGCACACCTGTCATGGTTTTGTTGGACTATATAAGCCCAACCTGAACTAACCTCAGTGCTTCAGAATTCCTCTGCTAAGCCCTTGTCCCTGCCAGTACCTGCTCTTGTTCCAGCCTGTTCCTGTTTGTTCCTGTTTGTTCCTGGACCCCGTTTGTGTATCCTGTCCTTGAGCCCTGTTTCCTGTTCCCTGCTCCTTGGTCTGCTTCATTATTCCTGTTCCCTTGTCGCTTTTGCCCATGCCTTATTTTTTATTTCATATTTGTTTCCTTGCTCGTGTATTATATTAGTTAGATAGTTAGGTGGGTTTGGGGGTTTGCTGTGTTTTCACCATTTACTTGTTTTTGGTTTGCTGTCTTGATTTCACGTGTGTCTTTATCATTAACAATAAACATACTTTTTTTATTTATTTATTTGTTTGTCCCTCATTCCTTGGTGCAGCCCAGTGATCTGATCACCTGCATTGGATGTTGTGTACAACATCCCCCTGACACTTTCTGGGCCTTTCCCTCAACATGGGCATAAATAAAAAGAGTGAGTTGCGGTCATATTGGTCCACTGACCCAATTTGCCATATGCCCGTGTTCTCTGCCTCCATGGCCAGGGCACGATACGAGCAGATTTTGCGGTTCATGCACTTCAACAACAATGAACTCTGTCGTCCTCGTGGAGACCCTGAATATGATCGGCTCTACAAAATTCGGCCCCTCGTAAATCACTACAACCAACATTTTGCAGACTTGTTTACTCCCCATCAAGTTGTCTGCGTTGATGAGTCCCTGATTACGTTTTCTGGCCGCTTGTCATTCAAACAGTACCTTCCCAGCAAGCGTGCCAGATACGGGGTCAAGATGTATAAGCTCTGTGACAGGGCCACAGGCTATACATGTAATTTTATGGTTTACGAAGGCAAAGATAGTCACGTAGAGCCGACAAACTGCCCTGACTACATAGGAAGCGCTGGCAAGATTGTGTGTGACTTGGTGTCACCCTTATTCGGAAAGGGGTACCACTTGTACGTGGACAATTATTACACGAGCGTGCCACTTTTTAGTCACCTTTTTGATCATCAGATTGGAGCATGTGGCACCGTGCGACCTAATTGCCGGGGCTTTCCCCAGCGGCTTGTAGATTCCCGTCTTGAGCCTGCTTGCAGTGTAATAATTTGCTCGCTATGAAGTGGAGGGATGTTAAGAATGTTTTCGTTCTTACCTCCCTTCATGCAGACACGACGGTCCAAATTACTACGGCGACTGGTGTTGTGGAGAAACCCCTCTGTGTCCACCAATATAACCAAAATATGGGAGGGGTGGACCACAATGACCAGTTGTTGGCGCCATACCTAGTTGCCCGTAAGGCCAGACGCTGGAACAAAAAAGTGTCTGTTTATTTATTTCAATTGGCTTTGCTGAACGCTTATGTGCTATACAGAGCTTCAGGACGGACTAGATTCTTCCTTAAATTCCAGGAAGAGATCGTCAGAGCCCTTCTGTTTCCAGACGGTGCTCCACCTCACCTTTCCCAACCAAATGCAGTAAGCTGGCTGCATGAGAGGCATTTTCTTTATGTCCTCCCGAGTACCCCTACCCAACGAGCCCCCCAAAAAAGATGTTGTGTCTGCAGCAAGCGCGGATATAGGCATGACACCCGATATTATTGTCCCTCCTGTCCTGACAATCCTGGTCTTTGCATTGGTGAATGTTTTGAACACTACCATACACTAGTTGAGTATTAGCGTAGGGTACAGCACTGCACAGACTAGGACACACTTTCACAGGGTCTCCCAAGATGCCATCACATTTTGAGAGACCCAAACCTGGTACCAGTTACAAAAGTTAAAGTTACAAAAAAAAGTGTAAAAAAAACACAAAAAAATATAAAATAAAAAAAAACAAAAATAGTTGTCGTTTTATTGTTCTCTCTCTATTCTCTGTCTATTGTTCTGCTTTTTTTTTTTTTACTGTATTCTATTCTGCAATGTTTTATTGTTATGTTTTTATCATGTTTGCTTTATAGGTATGCAATTTTTTCATACTTTACTGTTTACTGTGTTTTATTGGTAACCATTTTTTTGTTTTCAGGTACGCCATTCAGCTGCAGAGTGGATTTATTTATCTTGACAGCAACATCGTTTGCTCCCACGATACATAAAACCGTGACTCCAGCGCTGTCGGAGGTGATTCCACCACCACAGTTACATACTTCAGCATATATGCCGAAGTGTGGGGGCAGCAGTGGGTGGAGGAGCGATTTGCTCCTGCCTTTTGCGGGAGGATGCCCCCATGCTTCGGCATATATATATTTTAGGCACAGGTTGTGTTAAATGTTTTATTTTTTACTATGTTTTTTTGTATTTGCTTTGCAGGTATGGTAAGTCTTACTGTTATACTGTAATGTTACTTTGTTTTATTGTTAACCATCATTTGCTTAGCAGGTACGCCATTCAGTTGCAGCGCGGATTTATTTATCTTGACATCAACAGCGTTTGCTCACACGATACATAAAGCCGTGACTTCAGCGATGTCGCAGGTGATTTCACCACCACAGTTACATACTTCAGCATATATGCCGAAGCCTGGGGGCAGCAGTGGATGGAGGAGCGATTTGCTCCTACCTTTTGCGGGAGGATGCCCCCATGCTTCGGCATATATAAACGGTGCATGTATGCCCATCATTCGAAGTGGGTGGATGAAGGGGGGTATTCTAATGGTTGGCATTTCCACCGATCACAGGCTGCATGAAAAAAAAGTTTACAATATATGCCCAACAAGGACCAGCAACGTACTGGTATGTTGCTGGACTTCGAGTGGTTATACCAGAATGATGCCTGCAGGTTTTGGTATCATTCTTTTCAGCCAGCGGTCGGCTTTCATGTAAAAGCAATCCTAACAGCTAATTAGCCTCTAGACTGCTTTTACAAGCAGTGGGAGGGAATGCCCCCCACCATCTTCCATGTTTTTCTCTGGCTCTCCTGTCCCAACAGGGAACCCGAGAATGCAGCCAGTGATTCGGCCAGCTGACCATGGAGCTGATCAGAGACCAGAATGGCTCCAATCATCTCTATGGCCTAAGAAACCGGAAGCTACGAGCATTTCATGACTTAGATTTCGCTGGATGTTAACAGCGCCATTGGGCAATTGGGAAAGCATTTTCTCACACCGATCTTGGTGTGGTCAGATGCTTTGAGGGCAGAGGAGAGATCTAGGGTCTAATAGACCCCAATTTTTTTCAAAAAAGAGTACCTGTCACTACCTATTGCTATCATAGGGGATATTTACATTCCCTGAGATAACAATAAAAATGATTTAAAAAAATAAAAGGAACAGTTTAAAAATAAGATAAAAAAGAAAAAAAAACCCTGTCCCCCCCCTGCTCTCGTGCAAAGGCGAACGCAAGCGTCGGTCTGGCGTCAAATGTAAACAGCAATTGCACCATGCATATGAAGTATCACCGCAAAGGTCAGATCGAGGGCAGTAATTTTAGCAGTAGACCTCCTCTAAATCTAAAGTGGTAACCTGTAAAGGCTTTTAAAGGCTTTTAAAGGCTTTTAAAAATGTATGTTTGGTATCCATGTGCTCAGCCTAAGAACATCATTTTTTTTTTCATCAAACATTTGAGCAATATAGTGTGTTTTAGTTTATTAAAATTTAAAAAAGTGTGTTTTTTCCCAAAAAAATGCATTTGAAAAATCGCTGCGCAAATACTGTGTGAAAAAAAAAAATGAAACACCCACCATTTTAATCTGTAGGGCATTTGCTTTAAAATATATATATAATGTTTGGGGGTTCAAAGTAATTTTCTTGCAAAAAAAATAATTTTTTCATGAAAAACAAAAAGTGTGAGAAAGGACTTTGTCTTCAAGTGGTTAGAAGAGTGGGTGATGTGTGACATAAGCTTCTAAATGTTGTGCATAAAAATGCCAGGACAGTTCAAACCCCCCCAAATGTCCCCATTTTGGAAAGTAGACACCCCAAGCTATTTGCTGAGAGGCATGTCGAGTCCATGGAATATTTTATATTGTGACACAAGTTGTGGGAAAAAGACACTTTTTTTTTTTTTTTTTTTTGCACAAAGTTGTCACTAAATGATATATTGCTCAAACATGCCATGGGAATATGTGAAATTACACCCCAAAATACATTCTGTTGCTTCTCCTGAGTACGGGGGTACCACATGTGTGACTTTTTGGGAGCCTAGCCGCGTACGGGACCCCGAAAACCAAGCACCGTCTTCAGGCTTTCTAAGGGCGTACGTTTTTTATTTCACTCTTCACTGCCTATCACAGTTTCGGAGGCCATGGAATGCCCAGGTGACACCCCCCCCAAATGACCCTATTTTGGAAAGTAGGCACCCCAAGCTGTTTGCTGAGAGGTATAGTGAGTATTTTGCAGACCTCACTTTTTTTCACAAAGTTTTGAAAATTGAAAAAAGAAAAAAAAAATTTTTTTCTTGTCTTTCTTCATTTTCAAAAACAAATGAGAGCTGCATAATACTCACCATGCCTCTCAGCAAATAGCTTGGGGTGTCCACTTTCCTAAATGGGGTCATTGGGGGGGGTTGTGCTATCTTGGCATTTTATGGCCTTCGAAACTGTGATAGGTAGTGAGGAGTGAATAAAAAATTTACGCCCTTAGAAATCCTGAAGGCGGTGACTGGTTTTTGGGGCCCCGTATGAAGCTAGGCTCCCAAAAAGTCCCACATGTGGTATCCCTGTACTCAGAAGAAGCAGCAGAATGTATTTTGGGGTGTAATTCCACATATGCCCATGGCATGTTTGAGCAATATATCATTTAGTGACAATTTTGTGCAAAAAAAAAAAAATTGGTCACTTTCCCGCAACTTGTGTCAAAATATAAAATATTCCATGGACTCAACATGCCTCTTAGCAAATAGCTTGGGGTGTCTACTTTCCAAAATGGGGTCATTGGGGGGGGGGTTTGTGCCATCTGGGCATTTTTTGGCCTTCAAAACTGTGATAGGTAGTGAGGCGTGAAATCAAAACTTTACGTCTTTAGAAATCCTGAAGGCAGTGCTTGGTTTTTGGGGGCCCCGTACATGGCTAGGCTCCCAAAAAGTCCCACACATGTGGTATCCCCATACTCAGGAGAAGCAGCAGAATGTATTTTGGGGTATAATTCCACATATGCCCATGGCATGTTTGAGCAATATATCATTTAGTGACAACTTTGTGCAAAAAAAAAAAGAAAAAAAAAGTTTGTAATTTTCCCGCAACTTGTGTCAAAATATAAAATGTTCCATGGACTCAACATGCCTCTCAGCAAATACCTTGGGGTGTCTACTTTCCAAAAATGGGGTCATTTGGGAGGGGGGTTTGTGCCATCTTGGCATTTTATGGCCTTCAAAACTGTGATAGGTAGTGAGGAGTGAAATCAAAAATGTATGCCCTTAGGAAACCATAAGGCGGTGCTTGGTTTCGGGGCCCTGTACGCTGCTAGGCTCCCAAAAAGTCCCACACATGTGGTATCCCCGTACTCAGGAGAAGCAGAAGAATGTATTTTGGGGTGCACATCCACATATGCCCATGGCCTGTGTGAGCAATATATCATTTAGTGACAACTTTTTGTAATTTTTTTTTTTTGTCATTATTAAATCACAAAAATGAATATTCAATGGGCTCAACATGCCTCTCATCAATTTCCTTGGGCTGTCTACTTTCCAAAATGGGGTCATTTGGGGGGGGTTTGTACTGCCTTGCCATTTTAGCACCTCAAGAAATGACATAGGCAGTCATAAACTAAAAGCTGTGTAAATTCCAGAAAATGTACCCTAGTATGTAGACGCTATAACTTTTGCGCAAACCAATAAATATACGCTTATTGACATTTTTTTTTACCAAAGACATGTGGCCGAATACATTTTGGCTTAAATGTATGACTAAAATTGAGTTTATTGGATTTTTTTTTATAACAAAAAGTAGAGATATATCATTTTGTCCCTGTACAAATCATTAGTAAGACCTCATCTGGAATATGCAGTTCAGTTTTGGATATTGGGGAACTGGAGAAAGTGCAGAAAAGGGCAACCAAACTGATAATAGGCATGGATGAGCTCAGTTATGAGGAAGGATTAGCTGAAATGAGTTTATTCTCTTTTGGGAAGAGGGGATAAAAGGGGGTATTCTCACCATATTTTGTAAACCATAAATTGTTTTTTTTTGCATTCCTCTGAATTTACTGTGGGTATTGTATTGGTTTTCTATTTGAGTGTGTAGGTTTTTTTCTCTGTTGTTTGAACTGGATTGACTTGTGTCTTTTTTCAACCAGATTAACTTTGTAACTATGGGGGTTATTTACGAAAGGCAAATCCACTTTGCATTGAAAGCGCACTTGAACACACACCATCCCTCGAAAAAATTTACCCTGCAAACTATATCCCACTATTAAATGAGATCAAGGAAGAAGTCAAGAAGACAAATACTCAATCAATAACCTGGATTGGAAGAGTCAATACGCTCAAAATGGTAATCCTACCAAAAATACTGTACAAATTCCAAATGTTGCCAATAGGGGTCCCACAGAGTTTTTTCAATATTATACAAAAAATATTGACAAAATTTATTTGGCGAGATAAAAAACCAAGACTAAAATTTGCACTAATTTCTAGAAAAAGACAGCATGGGGGGTTAGCAGCGCCGGATATTTTTAGGTACTAAAAAGCAGTAATCTTAGCACGTATGCTAGAGTGGACAAAGAAAAACAGAGAAAAAAAATGGATAGAGGTAGAAAACACTTTAAGTCACCCTACGTTGCACAAGAATATTTGAATACCAAATAGATATAGAACATTAGATTTAAACACACATGAATTGACAAAAAGCGTTTTCAGAATTTGGGACACACTTCACCGGAAACAAAAATTCACCGTTAATAGCCCTCACTGGAACAAAGTTCTTTACACCGGGTGAAGATATATTTCGAAGACTTAAAATAAAGAATCCACAAATTAAAGATATCATTAGGAAAGGGAAGATGGAATCTGCACAAGAATTAGAGCTTAAATTTGGTGGGAAATTACGTGAATGGGAATATTTTCAATTAAAGCACTTTGTCACTACATTACCGTACAAGTTCAGAGATGGGGAAGAATTAACTTGTTTGGAAAAACTCTGTGTGACACCAATGCCAATAAAGAGAGGCATTTCAAAATTCTATTGCCCCGTACACACGGTCGGACATTGATCGGACATTCGGACAACAAAATCCTCGGATTTTTTCCTACGGATGTTGGCTCAAACTTGTTTTGCCTACACACGGTCGCACAAAGTTGTCGGAATTTCCGATCGCCAAGAACGCGGTGACGTCAATCACGTACGACGAGACTAGAAAAGACCGGTTCAGAACCAAGCGCGGCACCCTTTGGGCTCCTTTTGCTAATCTCGTGTTAGTAAAAGTTTGGTGAGAGACGATTCGCGCTTTTTCAGACTCGTGGCTTTCAGATCGTTTTCTGACGTTCAGTTTGTGCTTGTGGGTTTGTATCTGCTCTTCAGTGCGTGCAGTCAGTTCGTATCGGAGTTTTCTGTGCGATCTTGTCCGCTCGTTGCTGTTTTTCAGGTCGCTCTTCACAGGCCTTGCTGTTCTTCAGTGCGTTCTGTTACTTCGTTCTGAGCAGCCGACCGTTTTCTAGCCATGTTTCGTATGCGTACTCCTCGTACAGTTCGTGCTGTGCGGGGGCTTGGTGTTGGGGTCCTGACCTTGACACAAGTCCAGTCCATGAACAGGGCGAGGAGGAGTTCATGGACCAAGAATTGGTTGCTTCAGCGTGACCAGTTCTGTCATATGCCTTTGCTCCGTGAGATCCGTGAGAATAATCCTGGTGATTTCAGGAATTTTCTCAGGATGACGGACCCCGTATTTCACCGTTTGTTGGTTTCGCTGACCCCCTATATCAGCAGGCAGGATACCTGCATGAGGCAAGCCATCACTCCGGAGCAGAGGTTGGTTGCTACCTTGCGGTATTTGGCCACAGGGAGAAGCCTGCAGGACCTCAAGTTCTCGACAGGCATCTCCCCCCAGGCTCTTCTTTGTGGACATTTACTGCTTGTGTTTGTTTTAGCTGACCCTGACAGAAATGTGTGGAGTGCAGAAAATGTCGTGATTCTGTAACCTTATACAAAGCACTGTTGGCTGTTATTTACTAAATGCAAAGACACTTTTCACTACAAGTGCACTTGCAACTGCACTGAAACTGCACTTGTAGTGCAAAGTGGATTTGCCCTTAGGAAATTACCCCCATTTTCTCATAAAACAACAATTACATCACCCCAAAAGTGTTGTAGCGTTGAGACAATAATCCACACATTCTTGATGAGCAATCTTTTTAATACCAGCACAATCACATGTGCATTTACCAAAGGTTTTTCTGACAAACCAACATGTTTGTTGTATAACATATTTTGTGGTGTCATTATCCAAAATCAAAATGTACATTTTATAGAAAACAGGCCTGTGTAAAACCAACAAGAAAGACACAAATCTTGATCTTACAAAGTTCACATTTGGTAGAACTTGAAGGCAATATCAGACATGAGTATTTAGGAACTGTGTTTGATATTGCGTTCAGATGGGGGGAAATCACCCCTGGAAAAGCCAAATTTGGAAGATGCACACAAATTTCACAATGTCAACATGTGCTATCTGCCATCAGGGGGATCAAGGGACGTGTTTTGGGGGAGAAAGCCCTTCCTCACCGCTACTTTATTATTGAGGAAGGGGTTGCACCCCCAAAACGCGTCCATTGATCTCCCGTGATGGCAGATAGCACATGTTGGCACACTGTGTGCATCCTCCAAATTTGGCTTTGGGAAAAATCACAAAAACATTTCGCACATTGTAGCACACAAAAGAAGAAAGTGATTTTGAGGGGCTTTAAACTCTCCCCAAAACATCAATGATGTTTTTATATTTTGGAATAACATCATTGATGTTTTGCTGGATGTTTTCCAATTGTAAATTACACCCCATGATCTCCCCGATCAGGATCTGGGCACTTTCGGATGTGAAAGGATCTGGATCCACAACCTCACGATCACCTAAAAAGAAAGGAAAACCAAAATAAATTAGGTCTAAAAAAAATGCCGCCATCCATCTCTTATCTGAGCCTGTGGTCGCAGACACTCACCTGTTGTGGTGACTAGTTCCACCACGTCTTCTTCCTCCTGCTCATCTTGTGTTGGGTGGATTTTCCCTTCTTCCAGAGGGGGGGGGGGCTCTGGTCTCCTCGGATGAGGGGTGTCCTCCGAGTCTTTTCTCCCCTATGTAAAACAAAAATGGTATACTTAGCACACAGATATTTAATGTCAGAACTATAAAGATGAAACATTGCTTGGAAGTGGGGTACAATTATCTATTTTAGCAGAGTTCCAAGATGTAGCTTTTTTAGTGTCCTTTGTCAACCTGCAATACTTTACCTGTTTGGTACAAGCTTCACAGATGGAGACCCCCCTATAGTATACACTGGAGCACCTGCGTGGCCCCCCTAATAAAAAGGGTGTTCTGGGGTCCCACACTAGTGCTCCAGTGTCCAGATGTGAAAACAGCTGCTCAGTGTCCTCTCCTTACACAGAATCTAGTTTGCATTTCATTCTAGTAACAAAGCCATCTACACAACCCAATTCTTTGAAGACAAGTATAGGGCGTCAAAATGGTGGCCAAATGCATATGGGCTAAACAATGGTATTTTATATTTGCAACGAAAAATGTGTGATCCGAACAAATAATGTGCCCATGAACATGAAAGTTGCCATTTTAAACTGTACAACAGTTCCTAAAAGCACATGGAGCAGCACGAACGTAATAAACACAAGAACAATAGGAACACAGCACAACTACTTACTTTTTTGCAGCACTCTCCGGATCTTTCTGTACTGCTCATGTTCTCGTAATTTCAGGTCCGACCATCGCTTCCTGAGCTGATCTTTCGATCGTCGTACCCCGAATTTCCGTTGCAGACTCCTGACCACATTCGCCATGATCTTGGCCTTTCGGACATTGTGGTTGGGGTAAGGCCCATACTTTCCATCATAGTCGGCCTTCTTCAGGATGTCCACCATTTCCAACATCTCCCCAAAGGACATATTTGAGTCCTTCAATCTCCTTCTGGATCGGGACGTTTCAGGCTCCAGCCTTTCCTCCTCCTCCTCGTTGCTGTACTTAGCACTATCCTGCTGTCTCTCCGCCATGTGCTCTTCCTCCACTGCACCGAACGAAAAGGGGCGGGGAATAGAATAGAAAGAACGTCAGGGGCGGGCGGAGTTATACGCATGCGCAGTGTGTATAAATCGTAACGCGCGCGTCTTACGTACGATCTGTGAGCGGAGGAAGGAGCATCGGAGACGCCGATCGTGCTAACGAAGGTAGGATCTAAACTTGGGCCTATACTGCTTCGAAATTGAAGCCTATATTGTAACAAGATTAGGGGAGTTTGGCCTGACATTAGGGTTTGTCTTGTGTTGTGTCTTGCAGAGAAAATGGATGGGTTCAACGACCACAATTTCCTGCCCCTGTTTATTGACAAGTACAGGGAGCTGCCCTGTCTGTGGCAGGTCAGACACCCCTACTATAATCACAAACAGAAGAGGCAGGCAGCGCTGGAGAAACTGCTGGAGTGGGTGAAGCCGGTGGTCCCCACAGCAACCATCCCTTATTTAAAAGCTAAAATTGGGGGCCTGAGGAGCACATATCTTAGGGAGCGCAAGAAGGTCACAGATTCCCAGAGGTCCGGAGCTGCAGCAGATGACGTTTATGTCCCCAGGCTCTGGTACTATGAGAGACTGCGATTTCTGTCAGACCACACTGAAGTCAGGGAATCCCTCTCTACTCTTCCTTCCACTCTTCCTTCCATCCCAGCTGAGGCTTCTGATGTCCAACCTGGGCCTTCCAGCCAGGAAGAAGTGGAGGAGCCCAGCTGGAGTCAGGTATAGCATTCTTCTACTGATTTCTGGGCAATAAAGAAATTATGTTTACTAGATGTTATTATTGATCACTAATTGCTGCTTAAAAAAAGTGTTTTACATATCAATAGACAGTAGTGGGCAAAAATAATTGGGACAAGAATGCAAAATGCTGGGCTCAGAATGATAGTCTGTTATATTTGTTAACATTGAATTTGCAGCAGTCAGGAGGTGAAAATTGTGTGTGATTGATGAAAACAATACTAAAACTATGTCCCTTTTTCATGCACAGGAAGACCTCAGCCAGGAGGAGGCTGTGGAATGTGGCAGTCAGGAGGAGGCGGGGATTAGTGGCAGCCAGGAGGAGGCAGGGCTAAGTGGCAGCCAAGAGAAGCCTGGGACAAGTCGCAGCCTGACTGAGTCTCAGGTCCCTCCCCTCCGCCTGCCATATAAAAGGGCCAGGAAGGCCACTCCCAGTCCTGTGCAGGATTCAGCGTACAGGCTGATCCAGGAGGCTTCGGCGTCCCTCAGAGCCTTCCCCAGTCCTGAAGAGGCCTTTGCCTGCATGGCTGGCACCAAATTGCTGGGCATGCAGGAGGGCCAACGCAAGATCTCTGAGGACCTGATTTATAAAGTCCTTCGGAAGGGGGAGAGTGGGGAACTGACACACAAGACGGATGTCATGGAGAGGGACGATCCTCCTCCTCCTGCTGCCACAACTCCACCACCACAGCCAAAGGCTGGAAGGAAGCGTGGAAAGAAGACCTGAGAGTGATGACCTGGGTTCAGTCTGGTCTGACAGAAGATGCAGTCTCTCGTATGACCACAGCCTGGGGACACAGATGTCATCTGCTGCTTTCCGGATCTCTGGGACTTCTGGACCAGACTACACTCCCTTAGATATGGACTCCTCAGGCCACCAATTTTGCTTTTAAATAATTGATGTCTGCCCTGGGAGTCCAAGGCTTCGCCCACTTCTGCAGTTTCTCCAGCATTGCCTCCCTCTTTGTTTATAGTTGTGACCCCTTAATAAAATATTTTTAAGTAAATTCTACTCTCCTGTGTGTGTTTTCATCCAAAAAGGACAGTTTGTTGGTGAGTATTCAGGTACATTTCTAAAGTACAATGTGAAATTAACAAGGGACAACAACACCAAACAATCTCCTCCTACAGATTAAATAGAACAACATATCAATGGTGTTGTGGGAACTTGTCACAAAAAACAGACAAACATTTTAGGGAGTACAAATCAAAATCAAAAAAAAAAAATATGTTGTCAGATGTGAGAAATCAAAATATATTGAGGGAATCCCGATAAATAGTAACGAAAGAAGTTTGTGAGAAGTGTGTGTGAATATGAGCATCAAAACGACTTAATTCTTGTCACATTATAAAGAAGAAGAGAGTGCGCTGTATTAAACCATTTTTTACATTGCAGCGTGACGAAAGTGCTTTATCCATTACGAACGCTAAGTTTACCACAACGAGCTGTCCCGTGTCGGAATTTCTTCTGAGCATGCGTGGCACTTTGTGCGTCGGAATAGGCCACACACGGTCGGAATTGACGCGATCGGATTTTGTTGTCGGAAAATTTTATCTCCTGCTGTCCAACTTTGTGTGTCGGAAAATCCGATGGAAAATGTCCGATGGCGCCCACACACGGTCGGAATTTCCGACAACACGCTCCGATCGGACATTGTCCATCGGAAAATCCGACCGTGTGTACGGGGCATATGAGTTCCTGTCGGACCTTGAAGGCCAAAAAAGGCCTTCCTTCATAGAAAAATGGGAAAAAGAATTAGAAACAAATTTGGAAGAGCAACAAATCGAGAAAATGATTGCAGGAGGGAATAATCAAGCATGGGACATCAACACCATCAAGATAAATTATACATTTCTAGTCGGGTGGTATATGACTCCAGAGAGGCTTCATAGAATTAACCAGGAAAGATCACCATTATGTTGGAGAAATTGTGGAAAAAAAAGCCACAATGATACACATATGGTGGGACTGTCCAAAAATCAGTGCATTTTGGCAAGAAGTAATCACATGTGTAAAGGAGATAACGGGAGAGAAGATAGAAAATAATAAACTGACTTGTCTGTTTCATGATACCAACTCTCCCAAAAAGCAATACATGAAAAAAGTAACATCAAAACTATTAAACGCTGCAAAGGGATTGGTCCCAAAAAAATGACTAAAGAGCGAAAGCCCAGATATAAGAGAATGGCATAACCAAGTGGAGCACTATCACAACATCGAACTATTGTGGTACAAAAAGCAAGGGCAACTAGATAAATATACTGTTTTCTGGAGCAATTGGGTAAAATACAAAACATCGGACAGTTATAGGCAGAAAATGGCAGAAGGCATAAGGTCATAAGAGGATAAAACATCGGTGGAAGAAAGGAAAGGAAATATAGAGGTGAGACAGGGGGGAGGGGGGGGGGTTGGGAGGAGATTAGAGAGGGAGGATTGCTGGGGGGGTGGCGTAGACTGAGATTCTTTTAAAGCAGTTAGTATAAATAAAAGAAAGGGATTTCCCTTTTGTTTTTATTCTCTGGTTTTGGATCTGTGCTCTTTCTCCCCTTTATGTTTAATTTTACCACAATGATGTGAACTTGAGCAGGGACAGGTTTTGAACGTCAAGTTGAAATAAATCTCTCAAAGGTAAACACTGAAGTGGAAAAAAAGAAAAAAAAAAAAAAGAAAGTGCACTTGAAAGTGCAGTCGCTCTAAATCTAAGGGGTAGATCTGAAATGAGTGGAAGCTCTGCTGATTTTATCATCATCCAATCATGTGCAAGCTAAAATGCTGTTTTTTATTTTCCTTGCATGTCCCCCTTGGATCTACAGCGACTTTACTTCCAAGTGGATTTTCCTTTAGTAAATAACCCCCTATGCAACTATATATTTAAAATATATATATACACAAAAAAGTGTGTGTGTGTGTGTGTGTGTGTGTGTATATATATATATATATATATATATATATATATATATTAGGCACACATTGAATTGAACACATTGCCTTATCTGCCCTCCCAAACATTATTAGATGCTTTGGTGCCATGATTGTGTTCACTGTACATACATTTGCTCTAAAAGGCCTTTCCCCTTACCTGTCTTCATTGACACCAGTGATACAGAATCCCAATTTCCCTCCAGGCTCTGACAACAGACAGCTACAGAGCCTGGTAGGGTTAGGTAAAACCAGATGTATGCATTTTACCACCTCTCAAGGATGAGCTTCTGGTCAGCCTACCAAATGTTTCATTTTCTGCAGTCCATACCAGATGCGGGGCTTTACGTTAGATCACTGATTGTCTTTGAGTGTCTCTGTGCAGACGGCAACTATGTGCCACATTTATTGTCAGTCCTGTACAAACAGCCTAAAGGGGTTGTAAACCCTTAAGGTTTTTCACCTTAACGCATTAGGGTGAAAAACCTTCTGTAGTGCAGCAGCCCCCCAGAGCCCCCCTTCTACTTACCTGAACCTGATCATTCCAGAGAGGAGGACAAGCATAGCAGCTCCAGCCACTGTCTCAGGTCCTCATTGGATAGATTGATAGCATCAGGAGCCATTGGCCGAGTACTGCTGTCTGTGTCAATGGATGCAGCAGCAGGACTCGGAAGTGTGCCCGCATGCATGACCCCATGGAATGCGGCTGTTCGTGGGGGCACTCGAGAAAAAGAGGAGCCAGGAGCACCGCTGACACACAGGGGGTAACTACTGTATAACATATTTGTTATTTAAAGAAAAAAAAAAAAAAAAACCTTTACAACCCCTTTAATGCGTCACCACAAGGTTATATCCCTCCATATATTCGCCGGTGGGAGTCGTATTTACAAATCTCTTTTTTTTTCAAAGCAGCAAATTAATAGAATCTTCACTTTTTCCCATAAATCCTCAATTGCCAAACCGTTTTAAGAGGCAGGGATACAAGCTCCTATACAGGTGATATAGGGACACGGTGCTGCTTAATACATTTTACCCTCATGTCTCCAAGCTTTGTTGGCATTGTAACAAGGAGCCTGGCATGCTCATACATATATTTTGGAAATTCCCTTCACCTGCCCAGTTTTGGACAGGGGTGAGAAACACAGTTAAAGAGGAATTCCACATTTGTTGAGAAAAAAAACCATTGCCCTCTTAGATCACCCTCTCGGGTGATCTAAGTACGTTGCAAGGATTTTAACAAACTTTGTTGCAAATTACTGTGTGTTTGTCTGTATCCATGTGGAAAGTGAATCTAATGGGAGTGGTTCATAATTATCAATCAGCTGCTGCACTTGCAGGGCTCTAATGAGGAGCATTACAGGATCTGCATCCCTTTAGACGTGATTTCCTATTGGGAATTGACATTTTTGTTGCAGGGGATGCCTGAAAACTGAAAAATAGGAGAACCCCGCGCTATGGCTAAAATATACAATATATGAGCTTCTCCCCTCAAAGTGCAAGGTGCTAACTTTGTGAAATGTGGGTTGTATAATATAATAGGGCACTTAAACAATATAATAAAATGAACAAAAAAATTAAACAATGTGAAAAATAAAGTGCAAAAAGTGCTTATTATTTTATATTCATCACTAGTAACATATTTAAAAAATAATCCAAAAGAAGTAAAGTGCAAAGTGAAAAAAAGCTATCCGGATGAATTATATAACAAGAGTGTCCATAACAAATAAATGAATCAATTCAGATCTTTACACCATCACCACTGGAAACGATCATGGAAACAAATGACACCCGGTGGATAAGGGTAAGTATCCTACTTACCAAACCACCATGACCCCTTTAATTAAAAAGACAGGTCAGATGGAGCTTTATTTGGTTTAGGTACTGTGGTCTGTACTTGTGGACACCAATGGGATAAGCCTGGGAGTAGCTTCACTTCAAAATTGCTCAGAAAAAAATGGGAAGAAGCAGGACCATAGCATAATTCCGTTTCATTTAAAAATGAACAAGAAATGACGTTGTCAGGAAGCGTCAATACGACGTCATTATGACGAAACATACGTCAACACGCATCCCGGTCACGTTTTTACTTCCGGCCATTTCCAGCTTCCGGTTTCTGCATTTCCAGGTGGTGGAACGCACGCTGACTAAACAGCGCGAGCGGGAAGGATGTCTCAGGATCCACCTGGTATTATATGCGGTTTTCCTTCAGTGCCGAGGCAAGTCACTTTTTAAAATAAGAGACCACTTGGCTTGCTGTTTCTAATTGTTCATTTTTAAATAAAACAGAATTATGTTATGGTCCTGCTTCTTCCCATTTTTTTCTGAGCAATTTTGAAGTGGATCAACTCCCAGGCTTATCCCATTGGTGTCCACCAGTACAGACCACAGTACCTAAACCAGATAAAGCTCCACCTGACCTTTCTTTTTAATTAAAAGGGTCATGGTGGTTTGGTAAGTAGGATACTTACCCTTATCCACCAAGTGTCATTTATTTCTATGATCATTTCCAGTGGTGATGGTGTAAAGACCTGAATTGCTTCATATATTTGTTATGGACAGGCTTGTTATATAATTCATCCGGATAGCTGTTTTTCACTTTGCACATTATTTCTTTTGGATTATTCTTTAAATATGTTACTAGTGATGAATATGAAATATTAAGCATGTTTTGCACTTTATTTTTCACACTGTTTATTTTTATTGTTCATTTTATTGTATTGTTTAAGTACCCTCTTATATTATACAACCCGGATGCCTGAAAACTGACTTGTATCTTAGTGCAGACTTCTGGGAAAGATCAGTGAGCAAATCAAACAAGCTGGAACATTTCTGGGGGGTATTCTGTACACATTCTGTGTACAAAAAAACTCCAGGTGGCCATATTGTATAACGTACCAGATGCTGGGGGCCAATGGAGAGAGGGCTTCCTTTGCAGCTAAGTTTCAGACTCCCCTGAAGGTGAGACAGGAGAAGTCGGGCACAAAGTAGCACAGGTCACCTGTGAAGTTGCTTGCAGAAAGCTCAGGAATGCTGCTGTTGTGATGAACAGAGTCTGCAAGCAGGTGGCACCTGTGAGGTGAGACAGCTCTGTAAAGTCACTGAGATAATAGAATAATCAACACAAGCTGAGATCAGAACTAGGTTTAAAGCAGAGTAGACGAAGTCAGGTGGAAGCCGGGTCAAACACGTGAAGCAGGCAGAGGGTATCCGTGAGACGAGTCAGGGTCAGGAACTGGAGATAGGCAGACAGGTCGGGAACAAGCCGGGTCAGAAACTGGGGAACACAGGAGCAAGGAATCACAGGCACACAGGTAACAAGCTGAGATCAGTCAGCAATAGGGATGAGCTTCGAGTTCGAGTCGAACTCATGTTTGACTTGAACACCGGCTGTTCGCAAGTTCGCCGAACAGCGAACAATTTGGGGTGTTCGCGGCAAATTCGAAAGCCGCGGAACACCCTTTAAAAGTCTATGGGAGAAATCAAAAGTGCCAATTTAAAGGCTTATATGCATGATATTATCATAAAAAAGTGTTTGGGGACCTGGGTCCTGCCCCAGGGGGATATGGATCAATGCAAAAAAAGTTTTAAAAACTGCAGTTTTTTCGGGAGCAGTGATTATAATAATGCTTAAAGTGAAACAATAAAAGTGTAATATTCCTTTAAATTTCGTACCTGGGGGGTGTCTATAGTATGCCTGTAAAGGGGCACATGTTTCCCGTGTTTAGAACAGTCTGACAGCAAAATGACATTTCAAAGGAAAAAAAGTCATGTAAAAGTACTCGCGGCTATATGAATTGTCGGTCCGACAATACACATAAAAGTTCATTGATAAAACGGCATGGGATTTCCCCACAGGGGAACCCCGAACCAAAATTTTTTTAAAAATGGCGTGGGGGTCCCCTTATTTTCCATACCACAGGAAAAGAGGGGGGACGAGAGAGCGCCCCCCCTCCTGAACCGTACCAGGCCACATGCCCTCAACATTGGGAGGGTGCTTTGGGGGGTTCCCCCCAAAGCACCTTGTCCCCATGTTGATGAGGACAAGGGCCTCATCCCCACAACCCTTGCCCGGTGGTTGTGGGGGTCTGCAGGCGGTGGGCTTATCAGAATCTGGAAGCCCTCTTTAACAAGGGGACCCCCAGATCCCGGGCCCCCCTGTGTGAAATGGTAAGGGGGTACAAAAGTACCCCTACCATTTCACAAAAATGTGTCAAAAAAAGTTAAAAATGACAAGAGACAGTTTTTGACAATTCCTTTATTTAAATGCTTCTTCTTTCTTCTATCTTCTTTCTTTTATCTTCTATCTTCCTTCGGTTTCTTCCTCCATCTTCTTCTTCTTCTTCCTCCGATCCTCTGCTTCTTGCTCCGGTGTTCTCGTTCGGCATCTTCCTCCGTGGCATCTTCTTCACTTCTTTGTGCTCGGGCCACTCCGCATCCATGATGGGAGGCTCCCGCTGTGTGACGCTTCTCGTCTTCTGACGATTCTTAAATAACGGACGGACTTCCCCGAGGCTTTCCTTGTGACATCAGAGGGGGTGGACAGGGAAGTCCCCGTACATCAGAGGGGGCGGGGTCACCGTGTGGCCCCGCTCTCTATTATTTAAGAACCGTCAGAAGACGAGAAGCGTCACACAGCGGGAGCCTACCATCATGGATGCGGAGAGGCCCAAGCACAAAGAAGGGAAGAAGACGCCGCGGAGGAAGATGCCGGATGAGAACACCGGAGCAAGAAGCAGAGGATCTGAGGGGCTCAGTCGTCCGTCAACATACAGGCTCTAATCGACTCTGGGGCTGAAGGCCTGTTCATTGATATTGCCTTTGTATCGAAGCACTCGATTCCGCTGAAGCTGCGTGACACTCCACTTACCATTGAGGCTCTCGAGAGAAGACCTCTACTCTGTCCATGTGACTCATGAGACTGTTCCGTTGTCCATAGCCAATAATAATCCAATTCCAAGTTATTTCCTCACCTAAGTTTTTGCTGGTTATTGGTTATCCTTGGTTACAGAGGCACAACCCTGGCTCCATGCTGAGATTCTTTCCTGGTCGCCACAATGCAGTAAAACATGCTTCCAGAAGATAGCCAAGGTCCTGTGCACCTCTTCACTCTTCTCCCTGCCAGAGGAGTACCGCGATTTTAGCAATGTCTTTGACAAAGATCAAGCCAGTAGTTTGCCTCCACTAGGGATGAGCTTCGAGTTCGAGTCGAACTCATGTTTGACTCGAACATTGGCTGTTCGCAAGTTCGCCAAACAGCGAACAATTTGGGGTGTTCGCGGCAAATTCGAATGCCACGGAACACCCTTTAAAAGTGTATGGGAGAAATCAAAAGTGCTAATTTTAAAGGCTTTTATGCAAGTTATTGTCATAAAAAGTGTTTGGGACCTGGGTCCTGCCCCAGGGGACATGGATCAATGCAAAAAAAAGTTTTAAAAATGGCCGTTTTTTTCAGGAGCAGTGACTTTAATAATGCTTAAAGTCAAACAATAAAAGTGTAATATCCCTTTAAATTTCGTAGCTGGGGGGTGTCTATAGTATGCCTGTAAAGGGGCGCATGTTTCCCGTGTTTAGAACAGTCTGACAGCAAAATGACATTTCGAAGGAAAAAACCCATTTAAAACTACTCGCGGCTATTGCATTGCCGACAATACACATAGAAGTTCATTGATAAAAAAGGCATGGGAATTCCCCACAGGGGAACCCCGAACCAAAATTAAAAAACTTCAGGTCTGGTATGGATTGTTAAGGGGAACCCCGCGCCAAAAAAAAAAAACGGCGTGGGGTCCCCCCAAAAATCCATACCAGACCCTTATCCGAGCACGCAACCTGGCAGGCCGCAGGAAAAGAGAGGGGGACGAGAGTGCAACCCCCCTCCTGAACCATACCAGGCCACATGCCCTCAACATTGGGAGGGTGCTTTGGGGTAGCCCCCCAAAACACCTTGTCCCCATGTTGATGAGGACAAGGGCCTCATCCCCACAACCCTGGCCGGTGGTTGTGGGGGTCTGCGGGCGGGGGGCTTATCGGAATCTGGAAGCCCCCTTTAACAAGGGGACCCCCAGATCCCGGCCCCCCTGAGTGAAATGGTAAGGGGGTGCTTACCCCTACCATTTCAC
The DNA here is from genome assembly GCA_037952925.1 of Lithobates clamitans. Taxonomy (NCBI): domain Eukaryota; kingdom Metazoa; phylum Chordata; class Amphibia; order Anura; family Ranidae; genus Lithobates; species Lithobates clamitans. Next base: position 653,921 of record JBBGZY010000654.1, read on the forward strand.
TAAAAAACTGTCAAAAATGTTAAAAATGACAAGAGACAGTTTTTGACAATTCCTTTATTTAAATGCTTCTTCTTTCTTCTATCTTCCTTCATCTTCTTCTTCTGGCTCTTCTGGCTCTTCTGGTTCTTCCTCTGGCATTCTCATCCAGCATCTCCTCCGCGGCGTCTTCTATCTTCTTCTCCTCGGGCCGCTCCGCACCCATGGCATGGGGGGAGGCTCCCGCTCTTCTCTTCTTCTCTTCTTCTTTTCTTCTCTTCTCTTCTTCTCTTCTTCATTTTCTTCTCCGGGCCGCTCCGCACCCATGCTGGCATGGAGGGAGGCTCCCGCTGTGTGACGGCATCTCCTCATCTGACGGTTCTTAAATAACGGGGGCGGGGCATGACGGCAAAGCACGGGACATGACGGGACTTCCCTGTGGCATTCCCCGTGACGTCACATGGAAGTCCCGTCAAGTCACCGTGCGTCAGAGGGGGCGGGGTCACCGGGTTGCCCCGCCTTCCGTTATTTAAGAACCGTCAGACGAAAAGACACCGTCACACAGTGGGAGCCTCCCTTCATGCCAGCATGGGTGCGGAGCGGCCCGGAGAAGAAAATGAAGAAGAGAAGAAGAGGAGAAGAGGAGAAGAGAAGAAGAGAAGAAGAGAAGAGCGGGAGCCTCCCCCCATGCCATGGGTGCGGAGTGGCCCGAGGAGAAGAAGATAGAAGACGCTGCGGAGGAGATGCTGGACGAGAACGCCGGAGGAAGAACCAGAAGAGCCAGAAGAACCAGAAGAAGAAGATGAAGGAAGATAGAAGAAAGAAGAAGCATTTAAATAAAGGAATTGTCAAAAACTGTCTCTTGTCATTTTTAACATTTTTGACAGTTCCGATAAGCCCCCCGATAAGATTCCGATAAGCCCCCCGCCCGCAGACCCCCACAACCACCGGCCAGGGTTGTGGGGATGAGGCCCTTGTCCTCATCAACATTGGGACAAGGTGTTTTGGGGGGCTACCCCAAAGCACCCTCCCAATGTTGAGGGTATGTGGCCTGGTACGGTTCAGGAGGGGGGGCCGCACTCTCGCCCCCTTCTTTTCCTGCGGCCTGCCAGGTTGCGTGCTCAGATAAGGGTCTGGTATGGATATTTGGGGGACCCCACGTCGTTTTTTTTTTAATTTTGGCCGGGGTTCCCCTTAATATCCATACCAGACCTGAAGGGCCTGGTATGGAATTTAGGGGGACTCCCACGGCATTTTTTTTTTTAATTTTGGTTCGGGGTTCCCCTGTGGGGAATTCCCATGCCTTTTTTATCAATGAACTTCTATGTGTATTGTCGGCAATGCAATAGCCGCGAGTAGTTTTAAATGGGTTTTTTCCTTTGAGATGTCATTTTGCTGTCAGACTGTTCTAAACACAGGAAACATGCGTCCCTTTACAGGCATACTATAGACACCCCCAGCTACGAAATTTAAAGGGATATTAAACTTTTATTGTTTGACTTTAAGCATTATTAAAATCACTGCTCCTGAAAAAACAGCCGTTTTTAAAACTTTTTTTTGCATTGATCCATGTCCCCTGGGGCAGGTCCCCAAACACTTTTTATGACAATAACTTGCATATAAGCCTTTAAAATTAGCACTTTTGATTATTCATCTTCGTGTCCCATAGACTTTAACGGTGTTCGCGTGTTCGAACAAACTTTTTTCCTGTTCACATGTTCTGGTGCGAACCGAACAGGGGGGTGTTCAGCTCATCCCTAGCCTCCACAATGGTCATATGACTGCGCAATTGACCTTCAACCTGGTGCCATACCCCCTCGTGGCCGGGTTTACCCTTTGGTGGTCTTGGAGGATAAGGCCATGGAGGAGTATGTTGCAGACACACTTTCTCAAGGTTTCATCTGCAAATCCTTGTCTCCTGCTGGTACTGGTTTCTTCTTTGTAAAGAACAAGAGTGGTGAACTGAGACCTTGTATTGATTATAGGGGTCCTAATCATTTCATGATTAAGAATGCCAATCGATTCAGTCAGAGTTATCGGACCGTCTCAAGGGAGCAACGGTTTTCATGAAGCTTGATTTGAGAGGGGCATACAATCTCGAGAGGATTAAGGAGGGCGACGAGTGGAAAACTGTGTTTGGTACCAGAACAGGCCATTATGAGTACCTCGTAATGTCTTTTGGCCTTTGTAATGCCCGGCAGTTTTCCAGGAATTTATTAACAATGTCTTCCGAGATTTGTTGCAGTTATGTGTGGTGGTTTACTGTATCTCGACAATATCCTAATATTTTCCAAGTCCTTGGAGAGCCACCACACAGATGTCTGTCGTGTGCTTCAGAAATAGGGATGAGCTGAACACCCCCCGGTTCGGTTCGCACCAGAACCTGCGAACGGACCGAAAATTTGCACGAACGTTAGAACCCCATTGACGTCTATGGGACTCGAACGTTCAAAATCAAAAGTGCTCATTTTGAAGGCTAATTTGCATGGTATTGTCCTAAAAAGGGTTTGGGGACCCGGGTCCTGCTCCAGGGGACATGTATCAATGCAAAAAAAAGTTTTAAAAATGGCTGTTTTTTCGGGAGCAGTGATTTTAATGATGCTTAAAGTAAAAAAAAGTGAAATATTCCTTTAAATATTGTACCTGGGGGGTGTCTATAGTATGCCTGAAAAGTGGCGCGTGTTTCCCGTGCTTAAAACAGTCCCTGCACAAAATGTCATTTTTAAAGGAAAAAAGTAATTTAAAACTGCTTGCGGCTTTAATGTAATGTCGGGTCCTGGCAATATGGATGAAAATCAGTGAGACAAACGGCATGGGTACCCCCAAGTCCATTACCAGGCCCTTTGGGTCTTGTATGGAAACCCGCACCCAAATTAAAAAAGGAAAGGTGTGGGGCCCCCAGGCCCTATATACTCTGAACAGCAGTATACAGGCGGTGCAAACAAGACAGGGACTGTAGGTTTGTTGTTAAGTAGAATCTGTTTGTAATTTTGAACTGGTACATTTTTATCGTGTTTAGCTCCAGCCAAAAAATCTATTTTAAGCTTTTTGGAAAACCTAGGGAAGGGTTATCACCCCGTGACATTTGTTTTGCTGTTTGTGCTCCTCTTCAGAAGATTTCACCTCACTTTTTGTCCCAATGACAAATGTTTTTTGAAAATTTGGGGTTTTTGTGAAACAAGGATTGGTGCTAAAGCATCATTGGAAAGGAGAAAAGTTTTTCCCATATTAACTCTTACAGGAGAGAATTTCCCTTCCTAGGGATAGATTTCATCTCACTTCCTGTTGTCTCCGTTTGCAAGTAGGAGTTGTTTGTAAGTTGGATGTTTGAAAGTAGGGGCCTGCCCTATATACTCAGCAGAAATATGGCCCTTAGGTGTTGTTGTGGCCACAACAATGTAAGCCCTCACAGGGCCCTGCTGTGAAATATTAGATCAAGAATTGTAATTACATGCCCCTGTTGAACAGGGGCAGAAAAATTGGGCCTTTGGTGGTGGAGGTGGTGCTGGTGCCACAACACTGTAAGTCCTCACAGAAACTCTTGGTGGGCGCAGAAACGGGCCCTGCTGTGAAATATTAGATCAGGAATTGTAATTACATGCCCCTGTTGAACAGGGGCAGAAAAATTGGGCCTTTGGTGGTGCTGGTGCCACAACACTGTAAGTCTTCACAGATACTCTTGGAGGGCGCAGAAACGGGCCCTGCTGTGAAATATTAGATCAAGAATTATAATTACATGCCCCTGTTGAACAGGGCCAGAAAAATTGGGCCTTTGGTGGTGGTGGTGGTGCCACAACACTGGAACCCCTCACAGATGCTCTAGTTGGAGCGCAGGAACTAGCCCTGCTGCAAAGAATTGCATCAAAAATTGTAATTACACGCCCCTGTTAAACAGGTGCTGAAAAATTGGGCCTTAAGCACTGGTGCTGGTGCCACAACACTGCAACCCCTCACAGATACTCTAGTTGAAGTGCAGGAACTAGCCCTGCTGCAAAGAATTGCATCAAAAATTGTAATTACACGCCCCTGTTAAACAGGGTCTGAAAAATTGGGCCTTAGGCACTGGTGCTGGTGCCACAACACTGCAACCCCTCACAGATACTCTAGTTTAAGTGCAGGAACTAGCCCTGCTGCAAAGAATTGCATCAAAAATTGTAATTACACGCCCCTGTTAAACAGGGTCTGAAAAATTGGGCCTAAGGCACTGGTGCTGGTGGTACAACACTGCAACCCCTCACAGATACTCTAGTTGAAGTGCAGGAACTAGCCCTGCTGCAAAAATTGTAATTACACGCCCCTGTTAAACAGAGGCTGAAAAATTGGGCCTTAGGCACTGGTGGCGGGACTGGCGGCGCCCAGAACCAAAAATGTTCTTACAAGCTATCATCATGATCATTGAGGAGGAAGAGGATAATTACTCAGTATAACAGGATAGTCACTCAGCATCAACATAGGCAGTCTTTGAAGGGATCTGACATTTCAAAAAAATTTATTCGGTTACATCAGCATCAGGTGATTGGTAGCTGGTGGTGATCCAAGATTGATTCATTTTTATGAAGGTCAGTCGATCAATCTAGTCGGTGGACAGACGCACCCCGTGATCGGTTACAAAGCCTCCAGCAGCACTGAATGTGCGTTCCGAAAGAACGTTGGATGCAGGACAGGCCAGTAGCTCAACTGCATACTGTGCAAGCTCTGGCCAGTGATCCATCCTCAAGACCCAGTAACCCAGAGGATTTTTGGTGGGAAAGGTGTCCAAGTCAGATCTTGCCCCTAGGTATTCCTACACCATGTAAAACTGATGCTGGCGATGGATGCTGGAACTGATCATACCTTGGGGCTGTGGACTAAAAAATTGTCTGAACGCATCGGTCAGATGGCCACCTTCTCCACCGCTCCTTCTTTGACTGACCGAAGCCTCAGCAACACGTTGTCCAGAAACAGGAGTTTGTAACCTCCCAGTCTCTGGGAACGCATTGCACAGACCTTTCTGCAAGGCCTCCCAAAGATGTTTAATCTTCTGCTCCCTCTGCGATGGCAAGATAAGGTCCGCAACCTTACCCTTGTAACGTGGATCAAGGAGGGTTGCCAGCCAGTATTGTTCCTTCTCCTTGATACCACGAATACGAGGATCCTTCCACAGGCTTTGCAGGATCAGGGAGGCCATGCAGCGTAGGTTTGATGAGGCATTCGGTCCAGAGTCCTCTGGGTCACTAAGGACGACATGATCCGCAGCCACCTCCTCCCAGCCACGTACAAATCCATGTGTTTCTTGGGACTGTAAATGATCCCTTAAAGACTGCTGTTGATGCTGAGTGCCAGGCTCCACCTCAATACTGACACAATCCTCCTCCTCGTCCCCTTCCTGTGTAAATGGCAGGCATGCAGGAACACTGTCTGGATAAAAGGGGCCTTGAGAGCTAAGGAAATCCTCCTCTTCCTGCCTCTGTTCTGCCTCAAGTGCCCTGTCCATTATTCCACGCAGCGTGTGCTCCATCAGGTGGACAAGGGGGACAGTGTCCCTGATGCATGCACTGTCACTGCTCACCATCCTCGTGGCCTCCTCAAATGGTGACAGGACAGTGCATGCATCCCTGATCATGGCCCACTGGTGTGAGGAAAAAAACAAGCTCCCCTGACCCTGTCCTGGTGCCATAGTCGCACAGATACTCATTGATGGCCCTCTGCTGTGTGTGCAGCCGCTGCATCATGGCCAACGTTGAGTTCCACCTGGTGGGAATGTCACAGATTAGGCGGTTCTTGGGCAGGTTAAACTCCTTTTGGAGGTCTGCCAGCCGAGCACTGGCATTATATGACCGGCTGAAATGCACACAGACTTTCCTGGCCTGCCTCAGGACATCCTGTAAGCCCGGGTACCTGCCCAAGAACCGCTGCACCACCAAGTTAAGGACATGAGCCAAACAGGGCACATGGGTCAGTTGTCCCTGTCGGAGGGCAGAGAGGAGGTTGGTGCCATTGTCGCAAACCACCATTCCTGCCTTAAGTTGGCATGGTGTCAACCAACTCTGAACCTGCCCCTGCAGAGCTGACAGAACCTCTGCCCCAGTGTGGCTCCTGTCCCCCAAGCACACCAGCTCAAGCACCGCATAACATCTTTTGGCCTGCATACTTGCGTAGCCCCTTGAACGCCTACGGAGCACCGCTGGTTCCGAGTACAAAGCACAGGAAGAGGCCATGGAGGAAGAAGAAGAGAAGGGGGTGGAGGAGAGAGGTGTGTCAGAATCATTAGTAGTGGCATTTTGGAGGCGTGGTGGCGGAACAACCTCCAACACTGTTCTGCATCCTTCCCAGCTGCCAGCAGAGTCACCCAATGCGCGGTGAAACTTAGGTAACGTCCCTGTCCATGCCTGCTGGACCATGAGTCAGTGGTAATATGCACCTTACAGCTGACCGCCCTGTCCAGCGAGGCATGGACATTGCCTTCCACATGCCGGTAGAGAGCCAGAATCGCCTTCTGTGAGAAAAAGTGGCATTTGGGTACTTGCCACTGAGGAACCGCACATTCCACAAACTCGTGGAAGGGGGCAGAGTCTACCAACTGAAAAGGTAGCAGTTGAGGTGCTAGCATATTTGCCAAGCTAGCATTCAACCGCTGGGCATGTGGATGGCTGGGAGCAAACTTCTTTTAGCGGTGCAGCAGCTGGGGTAGAGAAATTTGCCTGGTACAATCTGACATCAGTGTACCGAAAGCAGATTGCCCAGTACTTGCCTGTGACACACCTAATTCTACACCTTCATTCCTCTCAGTGCAGGTCTCAGAGAGGACTGAAGGTATCGTGGGGTTGGAGATCTCAGCTGATGAGGAGCAAGGAGAGGTCCTCTTTGTTCTTTGGTGTGGGTGTTTTAGATACGCTTGCCAACGAACTGCATGGCAGGTCAACATATGTCTGGTAAAGCATGTGGTTCCCAAGCGGGAGATGTTTTGGGCACGCAAGATACGCTTGAGACATATGTTGCAAATAACAGCGGTGCAATCTGATGCACTCGTCTCAAAAAAGGCCCAAATCAAAGAACTTTTGGAATAACGTGCAGAGACAGCAGCGCCCTGCACATGCGGAGCTTTGCGATGTGATGCAGTCAGTGTGCTGACCTTTGGCTGGCCCCTGGAGGGCATCCTGCCTCGTTAGTGATGTGCCTCCTCCTCCTCCTCTCTCCTATCAGGCACCCACGTTGAGTCAGTGACCTCATCATCCCCTCCCTCCTCATCACTGGAGCAAACCTGGCAATAAGCTGCAGCAGGGGGAGCATGACTGCCAGATTGCTGTCCTTCTTGGGCACCCCCTCTGTCCGTGCTCACATTACTGGCTTCATCTAACTCAGTATCATCATCTGAGCCTTCTAAACGCTGGGCATCCTCCTGGAGCATGTACCCACCACTGTGGTCAAACAGTTCGAGGGACTCCTCAGGAGGACATGGTAGGGCTAGGGAGGGAGACACTGATGCCATTGAGCCGAGGGAAGAGGCCGCGTTGGCAGCTGCTTTGCCAGACAAAGTACCCTGAGCATGGGTGAGAGAGGATGAGGACGGCTTGGTCATCCACTCGACCAAGTCTTCCGCATGTTGTGGCTCAACACGGCCAGCTGCCAAAAAAAGGCCAAGCGTGTCCCATGACCACGTGCTGATGAGGATGCACCATCTCCACGACCAGCACTGTTGCCTCTAGACACAGAGCCTGCGTGCCCTCTTTTATTGGCTTGTGACTGTCTGCCTCTCCTTCTTGGCCTTCCAGACATACTAATGGTCTGCAGTGAGATGTAGCTGCACTAAGCTGGGATATATATATATACTGATACTGCAGCTAGCAAAATCAACTGCCTGCCTGTAGTATGAGAACACCACCGATCTTCTACAGGTAGCTTTAGATGAACAATGTGCAGAGGTCGCACTACACTAACTTGTAGCATTAGCTGAACACTGTGCAGAGAACGCACTACACCAACATTAAAAAAATAAAGCTGCCTGCGGTAGTGATAGGATCAGGAAAACACCACCAACCTTCTACAGATAGCTTTAGCTGAACACTGTGAAGAGGACGCACTACACTAATGTTAAAATAATGTAGCTGCCTGCGGTAGTGATAGGATCAGAAGAACACCACCAACCTTCTACAGGTAGCTTTAGCTGAACACTGTGCAGAGGTCTCACTACACTAACTTGTAGCTTTAGCTGAACACTGTTCAGAGGACGCACTACACTAACTTGTAGCTTTAGCTGAACACTGTGCAGAGGTCGCACTACACTAACTTGTAGCTTTAGCTGAACTCTGTGAGGAGGACGCACTACACTAACTTGTAGCTTTATCTGAACACTGTGAGGAGGACGCACTACAATAACTTGTAGCTTTAGCTGAACACTGTGCACTACACTAACTAGTAGCTTTAGATGAACACTGTTCAGAGGATGCACTACTCTAACTTGTAGCTTTAGCTGAACACTGTTCAGAGGACTCACTACACTAACTTGTAGCTTTAGCTGAACACTGTGCAGAGGTCACACTACACTGTTTTGTAGCTTTAGCTGAACACTGTGAGGAAGACACACTACACTGACTTGTAGCTTTAGCTGAACACTGTGCACTACACTAAGTTGTATTTTTAGATGAACACTGTTCAGAGGACGCACTACACTAACTTGTAGCTTTAACTGAACACTGTGCAGAGGTCGCACTACACTAACTTTTAGCTTTAGCTGAACACTGTGAGGAGGTCACATTACACTAACTTGTAGCTTTAGCTGAACACTGTGAGGAGGACGCACTACACTAACTTGTAGCGTTAGCTGAAACACTGTGAGGAGGTCACACTACACTAACTTGTAGCTTTAGCTGAACACTGTGAGGAGGACGCACTACACTAACTTGTAGCTTTAGCTGAATACTGTGCAGAGGACGCACTACACTAACTTGGAGATTTAGCTGAACACTGTGAGGAGGACACACTACACTAACTTGTAGCTTTAGCTGAATACTGTGCACTACACTAACTTGTAGCTTTAGCTGAACACTGTTCAGAGGATGCACTACACTAACTTGTAGCTTTAGCTGAACACTGTTCAGAGGACTCACTACACTAACTTGTAGCTTTAGCTGAACACTGTGCAGAGGTCACACTACACTATTTTGTAGCTTTAGCTGAACACTGTGAGGAAGATGCACTACACTAACTTGTAGCTTTAGCTGAACACTGTGCACTACACTAAGTTGTATCTTTAGATGAACACTGTTCAGAGGACTCACTACATTAACTTGTAGCTTTAGCTGAACACTGTTCAGAGGACGCACTACACTAACTTGTAGCTTTAGCTGAACACTATGCAGAGGTCACACTACACTAACTTGTAGCTTTAGCTGAACACTGTGAGGAGGACGCACTACACTAACTTGTAGCTTTAGCTGAACACTGTGCAGAGGATGCACTACACTAACTTGGAGCTTTAGCTGAACACTGTGAGGAGGACACACTACACTAACTTGTAGCTTTAGCTGAATACTGTGCACTACACTAACTTGTAGGTTTAGATGAACCCTGTTCAGAGGATGCACTATACTAACTTGTAGCTTTAGCTGAACACTGTTCAGAGGACGCACTACACTAACTTGTAGCTTTAGCTGAACACTGTGAGGAGGACGCACAACACTAACTTGTAGTTTTAGCTGAACACTGTGAGGAGGACGCACTACACTAACTTGTAGCTTTAGTTGAACACTGTGCACTACACTAACTTGTAGCTTTAGATGAACACTGTTCAGAGGACGCACTACACTAACCTGTAGCTTTAGCTGAACACTGTTCAGAGGACGCACTACACTAACTTGTAGCTTTAGCTGAACACTGTGCAGAGGTCACACTACACTAACTTGTAGCTTTAGCTGAACACTATGAGAAGGACGCACCACACTAACTTGTAGCTTTAGCTGAACACTGTGCACTACACTAACTTGTAGCTTTAGATGAACACTGTTCAGAGGACGCACTACACTAACTTGTAGCTTTAGCTGAACACTGTTCAGAGGACGCACTAGGCTAACTTGTAGCTTTAGCTGAACACTGTGCAGAGGTCGCACTACACTAACTTGTAGCTTTAGCTGAACAATGTGAGAAGGACATACTACACTAACTTGTAGCTTTAGCTGAACACTGTGCAGAGGTCACACTACACTAACTTGTAGCTTTAGCTGAACACTGTGAGGAGGACGCACCACACTAACTTGTAGCTTTAGCTGAACACTGTGCACTACACTAACTTGTAGCTTTAGATGAACACTGTTCAGAGGATGCACTACACTAACTTGTAGCTTTAGCTGAACACTGTTCAGAGGACGCACTACGCTAACTTGTAGCTTTAGCTGAACACTGTGCAGAGGTCGCACTACACTAACTTGTAGCTTTAGCTGAACACTGTGAGAAGGACATACTACACTAACTTGTAGCTTTAGCTGAACACTGTGCAGAGGTCACACTACACTGACTTGTAGCTTTAGCTGATCACTGTGAGGAGGACGCACTACATTATCTTGTAGCTTAAGCTGAACACTGTGCACTACACTAACTTGTGGCTTTAAATGAACACTGTTCAGAGGACGCACTACACTAACGTATCGCTTTAGCTGAACACTGTTCAGAGGACGCACTACACTAACTTGTAGCTTTAGCTGAACACTGTGCAGAGGTCACACTACACTAACTTGTAGCTTTAGCTGAACAATGTGAGGAGGAGGCACTATACTAACTTGTAGCTTTAGCTGAACACTGTGCAGAGGTCGCACTACACTAACTTGTAGCTTTAGCTGAACACTGTGAGGAGGACGCACTACACTAACTTGTAGCTTTAGCTGAACACTGTGCAGAGGTCACAGGCAGCCTTATATATTGTGGGACGTGTACTAAACCCCCTGAGCCATAATTGGCCAAAGCCACCCTGGCTTTGGCCAATTACAGCTCTCTCTACAGACGGTGCTGTGATTGGCCAAGCATGCGGGTCATAGTGCATGCTTGGCCAATCATCAGCCAGCAATCCACACCGACGCCGCAGTGAATTATGGGCCGTGACACAAATTTGGCGAGAACGGCGCATATCGTTCGCAATTCGGCGAACGATCGAACAGACGATGGGTTCGACTCCCTCGGTCCCTTCCCTGGTCTGAGTGGATTCTCTGTGGTAAGCCGTAATGGACGAAGAATTTCTCCACTAATGTCTTTGCCACTGTGACTGCCTTCTGATCTTTCGTAGAGAAGCTTGAGCATATCTGGTAAAATGGTCTGTGACTACCAGAATATTTCCTTGCCCACTCAAGTCAGATTCTAAACACAGGAAGTTTATGCAAACTAGATCCATGGGGCCTTGGCTTGATAAATGTCCCATTGGGGCTGCCCGTTGTGGCAGTGTCTTTCTCTGAAAACGCCTGTGGCAGGAGTGACAGTAACTCTCCACTTCTTTCCTCATGTAAGGCCAGTAGAATCTATCTCTTATCAATTGAAGAGTTCTTTCTGACCCCAAATGTCCATGACAATCATGTAGAGCGATTAACACTGTCTCTCTGTGCTTCTCTGGCAGCAACAGTTGCCACTTCTCCTCCGGATCTTCAGAGGGGCCCCTTCGGTAGACCAATCCTTGCAACAACTGCAGCCCTCTCCATCCAAGCAGGCGTAAGAGAGGTGTTTTTTGGGTAGAAATTCTCTATGGGAATCTCTTCTTTGGAGCTCCGTGTTACATCTCTTGGTGAAACTGTGGTTGCTTGATTCACCTGCCCAAGCAGCATTCTTGCTGGTACCTTCACAGGCAAGGCTGTCGTGTTCCAAACACTGACTGAGACTCTCCCTCAACTTCCCTTAAGTGCCTTAGTCGATAACACTTTTGGAAGTATCTCCAGACCCACATCCTCTTCCCGAGTGTCCGTCTCCAAAACAATGAAAGGACCAGGTTGTCTCCAACTCAACTTGACAGAGGCTCTCATGCATACCACTTCACCCAGTTGGAGCAGTTCTTCACCTCGGTCCAAACGCCAAACTTTTCCCACCCCTTCTGGTGGGGCCTTTTGTTCATGTACTATGTTCCTGTACACTTGAGTTAGCATGGAATGTACCTTCACGGCCGGGGCACTTTCCTTCTGTACAAGCGGGGTCAGGAGACTCTGACCAGATCAGTATTTGTTCCGATGATAAGGGAACTTTTATGAGCCCCAGGGTGTCAGGGACATACAACCACCAGGGTGTAGAAAGTCTCCGCCTTCCCAGCCACACTTGGGTCAAAGGTGAGTTTAATAGGGATATATCCCACATAAGGAAAATTCAGGGTACCTAGACCCCATATCTCCAATTCTTCCAACTTTTGCAGGGGCAGATGCTGGAGATGCTTCATGTAGAAATCTTTGTATAATAAGGTCACTTGAGCTCCAGTGTCCAATAGTGCCTTGGCGTAGATTCCTTCTACCTGGATTGGGATGATTAGAGAGGGTCCCACTAGTTTGCGGGGAAATTCACTCTGAGGGTTCGGCTTCTCCTGCCTACTAGAGCGTATCTTGACTTCTCGTTTCCATGGACGCTTCCTCAACTTCATTCTTCCCTTTTCTCTCAAAACTTTGGGAACTTGGGTTTTGTTGGAGTTGACGACAGTTAGAGGACGCCCAACTGACTCCTTCACTGGGGCCCTTTAAAGTTTTCCGCCGGCTTTTGATGTTGCAGTGCTGCTCTTGGACTTGGGCACAAGTTCCCAAAGTGTCCAACCCCTCCACAGTTGAAACAACGTCCAGATTGGCTTCTGAAGGTGGAGTCTTGTACTCTTCAATTTTTCTGTTCCTTCAGTGGGCGGATTTGGGGGTCTCATGGTCAGCAAAGCCATAATTTCCATCAACTGACTCACCTGAGTCTTAAGAAGCTCAATCTGGGGATCATCCTCCATCACATTAACTGTTCGGACTCCAACAGTGTGCTTTGGCTCTTGACTGTTCTCCTTCTTCCTTTCTAGGATAGCTTCTTCCTCCCTTACAATCCGAATTAGATCTGGGTACTTCAATATGCCTCCATCTTGCCGAGTTCTTAACTGGAGGGTGATGGGGTCCAAAGGCTGGGCACCCCTTAGGACTTGAATGATCATATATAAAGAAATATAGAAATAACTCAGCGCTGACACAAGGACAATAAAAATAAATGCAAGCAAGCATGAAGGCAAATTCAACAAAAACCTCAAAGATCATATAAATAATAAAAGTTCTGCGCAGATAAATTGTCCGTTCAATAAAAAAATGAAAATAAAATGAAAGATGAGATGAGATCCCCAGTGGATAGTCAAAACGCCTAGGATAGGATCGGAGGTGACAAAAAATCCCTTCACCATATATGGATGGCCCCTCACCTGCAATCTTCGACCTAAAACAGGTCACACAGCATGTAAACCAATCAGGTAAGCTGAAAACCGGGCGATAATAACTCCACATAAGCTGCTCTCACTCTCATCAGATGGCATATAAAATGAAGCAAAAACAATATAGTGCTCACCGTTTCTAAACTGTAGAAGCCTCCCTTGTGTAGACATCCAAAACCCTCAGACTGTTGCTGTGTAACACCATCTTGGATGTGATGTCAGCAGATCCAGCAGACTCAGATCTGTCACCCAACTGACAATCAGGCAAAAAGCTTGAGATCTTAGGGAACCCCCCCGCAGGAGCCACTTCTAGCCACTAGTGGCTCCTGCGGGGGGGGGTTCCCTAAGATCTCAAGCTTTTTGCCTGATTGTCAGTTGGGTGACAGATCTGAGTCTGCTGGATCTGCTGACATCACATCCAAGATGGTGTTACCCAGCAACAGTCTGAGGGTTTTGGATGTCTACACAAGGGAGGCTTCTACAGTTTAGAAACGGAGAGCACTATATTGTTTTTGCTTCATTTTATATGCCATCTGATGAGAGTGAGAGCAGCTTATGTGGAGTTATTATCGCCCGGTTTTCAGCTTACCTGATTGGTTTACATGCTGTGTGACCTGTTTCAGGTCGAAGATTGCAGGTGAGGGGCCATCCATATATGGTGAAGGGATTTTTTGTCACCTCCGATCCTATCCTAGGCGTTTTGACTATCCACTGGGGATCTCATCTCATCTTTCATTTTATTTTCATTTTTTTACTGAACGGACAATTTATCTGCGCAGAACTTTTATTATTTATATAACCCCTTAGGACTTGTTTGGCTCGAATCTCATCCACCTTACAAGAATCTATTCCCTTCTTTAGTAGTATCTGGTGAATGACCTTATCCAGCTGTCTCATATATTCTGATGACTTCTCTCCAGTTTCCTGATTGGTGTGTTCTAATTGGTAAATTAGGTCGGAAACCTTTTCAGTACGTCCAAACACATCTTGCAGGATATCTAAGTAGTCTTGGGCTACACAGTTCTGTTTGCTGAACTTTAAATTTCGAATGGCCTTGGAAGCAGGCCCCTTGAGACTCTCAATGATCCGTTGCTTCTTCTGTGTTTCAGGGATGTCCCACTCATCCAGCACCTGCGTGGTCTGTTCCAACCACTCTTCAAAAGTATCTTCTCCTTTGGGTACAGGCCGTTGGCCCGAGAAGATGCCCAGTTTTTGGTACCCAATCCCTGAATAGGTTGAGCTCCCTTTCTGACATTGGGACAACAAGTTTCCAAGAGCTGTGATGAGTTCAGGCTCAATTGCAGTCAGTGCTGACTGCGATGGACCCCTGACTCTTGTTAGACTCATCTGAGAGAAAGTGGCAGGATCCTCCCCCTGCTCTTTTGGGTGGGTCAGGTAAAACTTTGTCTTGTCAGCGAGTTCAACACTTTCACCCTTGAAGTTTTCCTGAACTCTCTTCCTCCATTCTAATAAAGCATAAGTGTGGCATGTCTCATGGTCAGGTCTTACTGCGACCACCTTGGCTCTTTGTCCTGGGAAAAGTGTTTTCACCACTTGATTAATGTGTTCCTTCTCCCAGATATCTCCCCAGAGTTCCATGGCTACGCTCACTTCTGAGGGGACACCTTCCGCCTCACACCACTGTGCCGCAGTGAGGGGATCCATTTTAGGGTTATTAAGAGGGTGCTTGGCTTTAGAGTGACAGTTATCCCGGACGAGCCCCCACATGTAGCAATACCTCACAGTGGAGCTGCTGCTTTAAGCGGGCCTGTCCTCTTTGCTCTACACCCTTCCTAAAGTGTTCACTCCCCTTGACAAAACTGTGGTGCAGTGTTGAAACAATATGAGCATTAACTTTATCCCACAATATACACTTACAATTAGGATTACCTCTACCTGGGTACTGGTAGCTCCACCTGTAGGAGAAATGACAACACTGCACACAAACTTCAATAATGACCAAAAATAACTTCTTTCTTTGAATAAGTAATATATTTATGTAAAAAAATATTTCAATTAATATACTATCACACCAACGTAGTGTGATAGTATAAGAAATGATATGACAATCAATGACAATCACAGAAATATATATATATTGGTATAAATCTATACCCGGGAGCTCCCTCTGCTCTAGACTTTAAAGTCACTATACTAAAATGCAGGGCCCTGCAATGAAAAAGACAGTCCAGACGTCTTCAGTCTTCACTAGCTGTTATAATTGTAATCCGTATAGAGGGTTCTTCCTAGGTGTTACGCAATGTAGTATAACACACTAAAACAATTGTAATCCAAATGAGTGGCTAGGTGTCTTTATATGAAGAAACAAAACATCTAACATCCGCTCTTGAACGCTGAAGTCTATTTGGATGTAATAATCTCAGACTTAACTTGTTCCATGGGACTATCAGTCCCAGCAACACTCTGTACAGTTCTAAAGGTGTGTGTGTAATACTCAATTAAACTTCTGGGTATCAACCCTCTCACCACACGGAATCCAGGCAGGTGGAGCTGGTTCAGCAGTTCTCAGTTCCGTAAAGAGGCACCACCACGCCGTGACACTGTTCCATCCACTAACGACCAGGAGTCCTCAGTTAACTCCCCACGGGTCCTCCGGAACAATCACGTCTCTTGTCCCGCTCGCTGCGATGTGATGGCAGGATACTGCAGCTGCTCCGCGCCTTCGCCAAGTAGGCCGCAACCCTGTGGGACACACACACACCCACAGAGTCCTGCTGGCAGGCCATGCGTCCCAGAAACAAGAGAGCTAAAATGGCCACTGCTTACCCTTTTATATCCCCCCACAATGCAGTTCAGTTCTGACTGTGTCCAGGAGCATTGTGGGTGGGTCAGAGCTACAGTTCCAAAGTAAATAATGAATCACTTCCGTGTCACTTAATCCTGAGACATAAACTTATTGTGCTTTATCAATTGTCCACAAGATGGCACTAACACATCTATTGTACTGAATAATACACATAGAGCTAGAAACAACAGTTGTCAACGCTACATACTCCCCCTGCTCTAAATCTTTGGTCCCCAAAAATATGTAGGACCTTTTTTCTGCTACACATCTTAGCCTCTAAACGAGAACACAGCACTGACAGGGGAGCCTCACACCAATTCTCAGGTGTTGGGAAGCTACTCTGCGTACCCACAACTGTCACCTTAGTATCGGGTACAGGTGTGCCAAGGGGTGAAGCAGGGTTCTCATTGTCCAGACTAACTGAGGAGGAACTAGGCTCATCAATGTTCCTTTTGCTGGTAATCTTGGTTGTTCCAGAACACTCACCCAATGTATCGTATGTTAGTCTCTTGGGTGGGCGAATGTTCCTCTTTTCCCTTTGTTTTTTTGGTGTGTCCCCTATTTCTGGCTGAACACCACTTTCTTCTACTTCAGTGAGAGATAAATACTCTTCAGCTCTTCCAGACAATGGCACCAACTCTGGAGCTTATGGCCTGAGGGCCTCACTACTCTCCTCAGCAGTGGATGATGAAACACTCGCTTCAGTTTCGGGTATATTAGATGACCACAACCAGCTAATGTCCATCTCTCTCTCCTAATTGTCTTCAGTTGCTGAAGTCCCAGACTGGGATCTAGTTATAGGCTGTTGTGCAACTTCTGATGTGGATGATAATTCCTCTTCGGAGATTATCCTGACTGTATCAGTAAGGGGCAAAAGGTGATTCCGATGCCAAGTTTTAGTTGGTCCATCACTTCCTTCTGGCCTGATTTCAAATACTGGAAGCCCTGGGAGCTGTTTACACACAACGTATGGCTGTGATCTCCATCGGTTTGCCAACTTGTGTTTGCCAGGAATACCCAAATTCCTTAGTAAGACTCGGTCACCTGGTTGAAGATCTTGGACCCTTACTTTAAGGTCAAAGTTTCTCTTATTCCTGTTCTCCCGGTTTTCTGACATAGTCCGGGCCTTCTCATATGCAACCTTCAGACTCTTTCTCAGCCTATTTGCATATCCTCGATGGGAAGCTTCTGTGTGATCCAGAGAAGTTCCAAAAGCCAGGTCCACTGGTAACCTAGCCTCACGCCCAAACATCAGCCGATAAGGTGAATATCCTGTGACGTCACTCTTGGTGCTGTTGTATGCATGTACTAAAGCGGCAATATGCTTACTCCAGTTGGGCTTTTGCTCGGAGGTTAAAGTCCCCAACATATTAATAAGAGTTCTATTAAACCTCTCCGGCTGAGGGTCTCCTTGTGGATGATAGGGTGTAGTTCTGAATTTTTTTATCCCCAGTAGATCCAGCAACCTCCTAATGAGTGTACTCTCAAAGTCCCTTCCCTAGTCTGAGTGGATCCTCTGTGGTAAGCCGTAATGAACGAAGAATTTCTCCATTAATGTCTTTGCCACTGTGACTGCCTTCTGATCTTTCATAGAGAAGCTTGAGCATATCTAGTAAAATGGTCTGTGACTACCAGAATATTTCCTTGCCCACTCAAGTCAGATTCTAAACACAGGAACTAGATCCATGGGGCCTTGGCTTGTTAAATGTCCCATTGGGGCTGCCCGTTGTGGCAGAGTCTTTCTCTGAATACACCTATAGCAGGAGTGACAGTAACTCTCCACTTCTTTCCTCATGTAAGGCCAGTAGAATCTATCTCTTATCAATTGAAGAGTTCTTTCTGACCCCAAATGTCCATTACAATCATGTAGAGCAATTAACACTGTCTCTCTGTGCTTCTCTGGCAGCAACAGTTGCCACTTCTCCTCCAAATCTTCAGAGGGGCCCCTTCGGTAGACCACCCCTTGCAACAACTGCAACTGATCCTACTCTTTGTGTAACAATAGAGCTTCTTTTCTGGCGCTTTTCAAAAGTAGGTCAGGGTGTTTGCCCTCCAGAGCTTCCAATACCAGGCTGCAGAGTGGATCCTCTTGTTAATCTTTCCTAAGATCTTTCCTTGATAATTTAGGAAAACCCTCTGCAGCAATCTGGGAGACATTGCAGTAATACCTGGGTACTCCTGCCATAGTCACTCCAATCTCTTCAGCTCTGGCTCCACCTTTCTCCTGCTTAACGGCTCCTTCACAAAGGGCTATTACCCCATCTAGGGCAAGTTGAGTCCAATCCTCTTGGGAGCTCAGGGGACTGTGGGGTCTTCTTGACAGCGCATCTGCATCTCTGTTGCCCGCTCCCGGTCTGTATTTCAGGCTGAAGGAAAATGTTGAGAGAGCAGTCAACCACCTATGGCCCGTGGCGTCCAATTTTGCGGTGCTGAATAAGTATGTGAGGGGGTTGTTATCTGTTTTCACTACAAATTCGGCACCATAGAGATAATCCCTCAGCTTGTCTACCACAACCCACTTCAAGGCCAGAAACTCAAGTTTATGAGTTGGGTAGTTCTTCTCAGAAGGAGACAAGCTTCGGCTCACATAAGCAACAGGCCTTAATTGTGCATTGTGATCCTGATAGAGCACTCTGCCCAGCCCATCTCGGCTGGCATCCACGTGCAGTTCATAGGGCTTAGTAGGATCCGCATAAGCTAACACTGGAGCAGTTGTAAGACTCTTCTTCTGAATGTCTCCTCACATTCCTGAGTCCACTGATCCAGAATAGATTCCTTTTTCTTCCGGGGCCCTTCTTTTTGTCTCCCAGGTTTCTCCAAATCCACATCAGCCTCTTCCTGATTCTTTAGTAATTCTGTGAGTGGGTGAGCTATTTTTGCGAACCCCTCCACAAACCTCCGGTAGTAGGAGCAGAATCCTAGGAAGGATCTGAGCTCAGTTACATTTGTGGGCCTTGGCCAAGAGGTAACAGCTTCCAATTTCTCAGGATCAGTTGCTATCCCTTCTTCAGACACAATGTGCCCCAGATAGTTCACTGAAGATTGGCAGAACTGACACTTCTCCATTGAAAGTTTCAAACCCTCTTCATGTAACCTCTTTAGAACTTTTTCCAGTCGCTCTTCATGCTCTTCAATAGTTCGGCCAAACACAATGATATCGTCTAAGTATACTAAGACCTCAATCAAATTCATGTCACCTACTGTCTTCTCCATGAGCCGCTGGAAAGTTGCCGGGGCCCCAGACAGACCTTGTGGCATCCGGTTAAATTCATAGAACCCCACGGGGGTGATGAAAGCAGTCTTCTACTTATCCTCAGGACTCATGGGGATCTGATAATAGCCACTCTACAGATCTAGTACACTGAACCACTTCACCCCTGACAAGCTCTGTAGGGCATCTTCTATACGGGGGGTAGTGTATTGATCTGGGATGGTCCATCGGTTCAGAGTCCTGTAGTCGATACACAGCCGGAGTGACCCGTTTTTCTTCCTCGCCACCACTATAGGAGAGGCATATGGACTCCTGGACTCTTTGATAATCTCAGTCTTTTTTAGCTCAGCCAGCTGTTCTCTGAGGTCTTCAAGGTCTCCCAATGGGATTCTCCTTACCCTTTCCCGGAAGGGTTTGTCTTCTTCCAGCTGGATCTTGTGCTCTGCACTTTTGGCATACCCCACGTCAAACTCACTCTTTGAGAAAACTTTCTTCCATCTCATGAGCTGGGCTTTGGCCCTCTCCATCCAAGCAGGCATAAGAGAGGTGTTTTTTGGGTAGAAATTCTCTATGGGAATCTCTTCTTTGGAGCTCCGTGTTACATCTCTTGGCGAAACTGGGGTTGCTTGATTCGCCTGCCCAAGCAGCATTGTTGCTGGTACCTTCACAGGCAAGGCTGTCGTGTTCCAAACACTGACTGAAACTCTCCCTCTACTTCTCTTAAGTGCCTTAGTCGATAACACTTTTATAAGTATCTCCAGACCCACATCTTCTTCCCGAGTGTCCGTCTCCAAGACAATGAAAGGACCAGGTTGTCTCCAACTCAACTTGACAGAGGCTCTCATGCATACCACTTCCCCCGGTTGGAGCAGTTCTTCACCTCGGTCTAAACGCCAAACTTTTCCCACCCCTTCTGGTGGGGCCTTTTGTTCATGTACTATATTCCTGTACACTTGAGTTAGCATGGGATGTACCTTCACGGCCGGGGCACTTTTCTTCTGTACAAGCGGGGTCAGGAGTCTTCTGACCAGATCAGTATTTGTTCCGATGATAAGGGAACTTTTATGAGCCCCAGGGGGTCAGGGACATACAACTGCCAGGGTGTCGAAAGTCTATGCCTTCCCAGCCACACTTGGGTCAAAGGTGAGTTTAATAGGGATATATCCCACATAAGGAAAATTCAGGGTACCTAGACCCCATATCTCCAATTCTTCCAACTTTTGCAGGGGCAGATGCTGGAGATGCTTCATGTAGAAATCTTTGTATAATAAGGTCACTTGAGCTCCGATGTCCAATAGTGCCTTGGCGTAGATTCCTTCTACCTGGATTGGGATGATCGGAGAGGGTCCCACTAGGTTGTGGGGAAATTCACTCTGAAGGTTCGTAGAGCGTATCTTGATTACTCATTTCCATGGACGCTTCCTCAACTTCATTCTTCCCTTTTCTCTCACAACTTTGGGAACTTGGGTTTTGTTGGAGTTGACAACAGTTACAGGGCGCCCAGCTGACTCCTTCACTGGGGCCCTTTGAAGTTTTTTGCCGGCTTTTGACGTTGCAGTGCTGCTGTTGGACTTGGGCACATGTTTCCGAAGTGTCCAACCCCTCCACAGTTGAAAAAACGTCCAAATTGGCTTCTGAAGGTGGAGTCTTGTACTCTCTTCAATTTTTCTGTTCCTTCAGTGGGTGGATTTGGGGGTCTCGTGGTCAGCAAAGCCATCATTTCCATCAACTGACTCACCTGAGTCTTAAAGTGGTGTTCCAGCCGAAATTATACTTTTTGAATAAACATACCCCTATAATACACAAGCTTAATGTATTCTAGTAAAGTTAGTCTGTAAACTAAGATCTGTTTTGTTAGTTTATAGCAGTAGTTTGTTATTTTATAAACTTACACCAGGCCGTGGCCATCTTAAGTGTGGGCATCTGAAGCCAGACTGTATTTCTTCCTGGATCTTGTCCTTGCAGATCTCGCACATGCTCAGTGCAGCACAAGCAGTGCACAGTTTAGTGAGGGATGCTGAAGAGTTGTAAAAGTGGGTGGAACTCCACTTTAAGAAGCTCAATCTGGGGATCATCCTCCATCACATTAACTGTTTGGACTCCAACAGTGTGCTTTGTCTCTTGACTGTTCTCCTTCTTCATTTCTAGGATAGCTTCTTCCTCCCTTACAATCCGAATTACATCTGGGTACTTCAATATGCCTCCATCTTGCCGAGTTCTTAACTGGAGGGTGATGGAGTCCAAAGGCTGGTCACCCCTTAGGACTTAGCCCAGGGTTGTAGGGAAGAGGCCCTTCTCCCCATCAAGCACCCCCCCATGCTGAGGACATGTGGCCTGGTATGGTTCAAGAGGGGGAGCGATCACTCTTCCCCCCACTTTCCTGGCTTACCGGGCTGCTGCTCGGATAAGGATCTGGTATGAATTTGGGGGGGACCCCACGCCATTTTTCTTTTACATTTTTGGCATGGGGTTCCCCTTAAAATCCATACCAGACCCAAAGAGCCTGGTATTGATTGGGGGGACCCCCACACCATTTTTTTTAACATTTTTCTTTTGCAATGTTATTGTATTTCTGGTAGTTTAAATTTATTTTTTCTTTATAAATGTCAGTTTTGCTGCAGCATGTTCTATACACAGTACAGAGGTGCCACTTTACAGGCAAGAGGACCCCTCAGGCACAATATTAAAGGGAATTTTTTACTTTTATTGTTTCACCTTAAGCATCATCAAAATCACTGCTCCTGTAAAGACTCTTTTGTTAAAAAAATGTTTTGCATTGATATCTGTCCCCCAGAGCCCTATACCCCTTTAATGTCTAAAAAATTGCATATAAGCCATCAAAATGTGCACTTTTGATTTTTCAAGTTCAGGTCCCATAGACTTTAATAGGGCTTGTGGTTCGTGTCTGAACTTTTCAGCCCAACTCTAGTAACAACTGCCTGATGTGCTTTAAGCACACCAAGCTAAAAGTGCTAATCTAAAAAAAATGGCTAGCAATAGAATAATTGTCCAACATGTACTAGAGACTAAGGAGTCCATGTAAAAAAAATTTGCTCTGTGATGTTTGTTGCAACTGTAGTATACAATTACAAAGTACAGTATACAATTGACCAGCAGCAGGGCAATTTTAAATAGCAGGACTATGTGCAAATTACCAGAAACAAAGAGCCAAGGTTGGGGCTTTACTAAAAAAAATAAGATACATCAGAGGATTCAGCAGTGTAAAATATTCCAACAGCAGTTTTCATGAGGGATAATAGACCTAACAGGTGAACGATATGCCTTGTTATCTCATCTATGCAGATAGGAGTGTGCAGTGTATTTGATTGGTGTAATCATAGGTGGCTTAGCTGCACACTGTTCTTGAGTTATTAAAAATCTAATACAATAAATGGAAAAAAAGTAGCTAAGGAGCTGTTGGAATTCAACATGATTTAATATCATATTTATGGTATTTCATTCCCTGGCTGATACAGGCAGATGGCCCCAAGTTGGAATGTCACCAGTTACATATCAAAGCTTTGTAGCATATCAGAATAACAAGGGCTTGGCTCAAGCCCACCTGGTGTGATATGTGTGATTACAAGCTTCAAAAGAGCCACTGCTGCCGAGATGACTGATAGGTTGAGCTACAGAAGATCAAAAACCAAGATGTCTATGAAGATTTGACCCAGGTCAGACAGTGGCGATTCATGGACAAACGCTGCCCCCTAGTGGACAATACAGCATGCTTCCTGGAGAATGGACAGATATTAGAAGGACTACTTCTTGGCAATATCTATCGGACAGGAGGCAAGTGGGGGTGGTTACGAGTGGGTGTGAATGTTTGAGTAAAAAGGGCACAAAGGAAGCAGCTTGTCCCTTTTCCCTTGGATCGTGACTTGGGCCTAGACCTCATGGCTTTGGCCCTCTCTTGGTCATCTGAGCACAGCTGGAAGAAACAAGTCTTGTGGATAGCCTTGTGATAAGTATCATTGATATTCTGATATGATGTATTTTGTTGGCATATGTTTGTAATATCTATTTAGTATTTTGTGTTAGTGTATTCCTATGATTTGGGGGAAATAAGACTTTGTTATTAAGCCGTGTGCTTGGTTTGATAGCTAACCTTGTATTATTGTGATATCAATAGTAGCATGTGGTCAGCGTTTTAATAGACTAGCTAACTAGGGGAATAGACAAGTTAATACATAGGTACAATAATATTTATTGTACCAATTACTTCATTTGGCACCCCAGATGGGACGTGTAATTTATTTCTGCACAGAATCCAAACCCTAATGTATTTTTTGCCTTGAGTCCCTATAAGCTAAGGAATCAACTAAACCTAGAACTGAAAGCCTGCTCTACGGTGGACAAGATTCGAGCTGGTTCCTGAATTCTGAAGCCCTGCTTGAATGGTCCTGAAAGTTCTATGAAATATTTCATCAGTGAGCAGTGAGATTTTTGGCTGGTATATGTATATATGTTAAATGTTTATTGTATTGTTAGTGCAAACTGTAGCCAGTCAGGAGGGATTGATCAATCCTGGTTATCTAATGTAGCCTGCAGATTGACAGGACAAACCACACATCTTTGAGGAGAAAGTAGAAAAAATATAGATTTTAATTTTTTTATTTTAATTTTTTATTTTATTTAATGTTTTTTATTAGTTTATTTTTATTTTTCCCCATGTGAAATAGCTCTCTGTTCCAATAGAAGTTCAATGTGGCCTGCGATCTAAGAGGGCTAAAAATCAGTGGTAATACAGAGCTAGTCAGGTCTCCTGGTGTGGTAGAGCATTGATTAAGAGTGTGCTCTGCCTTGTGTCTTGGAGAACTACAGGTAAAAGTTAACTTAAAACAGCTTTATCTGTATTTCTGGGTGTCTTGTGTCTGTAGCTGCTGTGTATAAACTTGTTAAACAAGATTCAGTGTAGACTAATTAGCATATCAAAGGAAGTCATTGAAGGTTTCATTAAGAAGCATGGCTGTGTTCAATTCGAGACTATACAGGATGCTAAATGCTAAACACACTACGCTTTAACACACCAATTCAATGACTTTTGAAACAATTTAATACTCATAATGATTGGATAAAACATAAAAAGTCTTTGAAAAAAGGCAGGAAAGCCAAGATGGCCAATGTTGTATGCATGTTGTTGAAGATGAAAGACGTTGATGAAAAAAAACAAGTCCAATGGTGTGCTGAGAGAAAGCAATTCTTGGAGCAGGTGTAACTGAGAATATAGCAGCAATGGTTGCAAAGGCAGATGCAAACGTCTGTGATCACATTAAACAATTAGTGACTGAGAAATATGTATTGGAACAGAAAATGAATGAATTAGAGGAAATATGTAAACAATGAGAAAGTTGTATTGCCTCTGAATCAAAGAGAGGCTGGGAATTTGCATGTTATCATATTGCTTAGGTAGGAATTACAGGGTGCACAGGCAGCCATAATGGAGTTATCCTTCAAACATGCAAAAGCTGAACAGTCACAGTGCTCAGCAAAGATAGAGGCTCTTGAACAACAATTTGGTAAACCAGATGCTATTGTTGCTCCAAGTGATGTTACTATGATAGGAATCAATGTTGGAGATTTAAATAAAAGTGTGGTAACTGTGCTGGAAATTGACTCAGGAGTTAAAACAGTGGAAACCTCTGATGACTCCTCAGACGATGAAAGTGTAAAGTCTGTTCATTCCAATCATAGTAATCATAATGATGTTATCCAGCAATGTGAATCTCCATCTCCATATGCTCAGAGAAGGGCCTGTGCAGGGAGACCAGCTTTCAAATGCTTTTTTTGTAAAGGGGGGGGGGGGTCACATAGCTAAGTATTGTTTGATGGCTAAGAATGATATGCAAAGGAAATAACCTAAAACTACACCAAGGCGTTACGAAGTTTATTTTGCGAGATGGAGCAGCAATCCAAAGCATAGAGGCTATAGTAATCAAACCCATTTCACTTTTAACCCCTTCCCGCCGACCGTACGCACATATGCGTACTCGGCTTTCCGGGGTTATACCGGGATGATGCCCACAGTTGCAGGCATCATCCCGGTACCGTTGTTTTCAGCGGGCGATCGGCTACCCATATATAACAACCGATGCGGCTAAAAGCCGCTCGGTTGTTATACTGGAGGAGCGGGAGGGGACATCCCCCCCTCCCGCCCGCCTCCCGCCGCTGTTACCGGGCCTCCCGTGCAATCGGGAGTCCCGGTGTCCGTTCGGCTGCCTTCGGCGGCTGGGGGCGGACTGGAACGAAGCTGCGAGCGGCTTCGTTCCAGCCTTCTTGTTGAAAACGCGGAAGCGACGTCATGACGTCACTTCCCGTTTACTCGGCTGCCAATGGCGCCGAATTTAAAAAAGTACACAGTATTCAGAATCGCCGTTTTCGGCGATCTGAATACTTTGAAGTGTAAAGGAGGGATGGGGGGTCTTTTAGACCCCCCATCCCTCCATAAAGAGTACCTGTCACCACCTATTACTGTCACAAGGGATGTTTACATTGCTTGTGACAGCAATAAAAGTAAAAAAAAAAAAAAAAATTTAAAACACAATTTATAAAAGTACAAAAATAAATTAAATAAATAAATAAAAAAAAAAAATTTTTAAAGCGCCCCTGTCCCCGCGAGCTTGCGCAGCGAAGAAAACGCATACGGAAGTCGCGCCCGCATATGTAAACGGTGTTCAAACCACACATGTGAGGTATCGCCGCGATTGTCAGAGCGAGAGCAATAATTCTAGCCCTAGACCTCCTCTGTAGCTCAAACCTGGTAACCGTAAAAAATTTTTAAAGCGTCGCCTATGGAAATTCATAGGTACCGTAGTTCGTCGCCATTCCACGAGTGCGTGCAATTATAAAGGGTGACATGTTTGGTATCTATTTACTCGGCGTAACATCATCTTTCACATTATACAAAAAAATTGGGGTAACTTTACTGTTTGGATTTTTTAAAATTCATGAAAGTGTCACTTTTCCAAAAATTTGCGTTTAAAACACAGCTGCACAAATACCGTGTGCTAAAAAATATTGCAACAATTGCCATTTTATTCTCTAGATTCTCTTCTAAAAAAATATATATAATGTTTGGGAGTTCTAAGTAATTTTCTAGCAAAAAATACGGATTTTAACTTGTAAACACCAAATTTCAAAAATAGGCTTAGTCATGAAAGGGTTAAGACTTAAATGTGGACACTACAAACTGAAAATAATCAATATGTAGAACAGTTGCATAAAGTCAGAATGGAGGTAGCCACATGGTCATTCAAATATAGCACTGGGGGGAAACAATGTTAGCAACACTTAGTGAGCTGGGTGGATGGTAAGAATTTTCTGGTCAATGTTTCCTTGCTATAAATAAGGTTTAGATATGAGTTTCATGTTTGGAATATGATAGAGGACCTTGATTTTTTTTAGTATTTTCAAGGATAAGCCTCTGAATTGTTATTTTTTTTAAACATTTTTCTGTTATGATTATTATGGGTTTTTTTCTCCTCTGATTTTTAATTTTTTTATTACATTTTTTGTTTAATTCTCTTTAAAAAATTCATTTTATTTTTTTTTTATTTTTTTAAGAATTTTAATTTTTTTCTCTTTTTAATTTTTTTTAATTTTTTTATTTATTTTTTTTTGTTATTTGTTTATTCATTTTTTTATGTTTTGTTCAGGTGAATGAAAGGGGGGTAAATGGCTATGCCCTGAATTAGCAGCTGAATAGATGGTCATTGGATATGTCCTCAATTAGCAGCTGCATACATTTTTTTAAGAGTTGGTAGGAAGGCATTTTAGCCACTGGAGCTATTGTAGTTTTTTTTCTGTGCTTTTATTTTAAGAGAGATTGGTGGCATCCTTAATAACATTCAACAAAGTCACATAAACACCCAGGTTAAAGTGGCTCCGGATTTTGTCAACCATGTTGAGAGGTGGATAGAAAGTGTAATGGTACAGGACAGAAATCTGTCATGGGCTCTGGCATGCACGCAGGGGCAGGCGGATGTATCGGCCAACTTCAAGCTGGAGGCAGGTTGATATTTCCCTCTGTCGGAAGCATGACCATGACGTCCTTTGTATGCCAGGTTAATACAAGGTGGGGAACGAAAAATGTTGGGAAGATATTTCACTCTGGGTGCTGGTTGGAGAGATCATTGGTGGGAAGATAGCACCTGGGTATTATTTGGGACATAGATGAGTATGTTTCTTTGTCCTAAATATATATATCAAATCATATTTATGGTATTTCATTCCCTCGCTGATACAGGCAGACTTTATTATTAAGCCGTGTGCTTGGTTTCATAGCTAACCTTGTATTATTGTGATATCAATAGTAACATGTGGTAGTTTTAATAGACTAGCTAACTAGGGGAATAGACAAGTTAATACACAGGTACAATAATATTTATTGTACCAATTATTTCAGGTGCTAACAATTGTGCTATCTATCAGTCAGTTGTTGCAGACACATTCGTTCTTACAATTCATTTTGGGTGTACAGCTGTATGCATACAAACAGGGGACAAAAAATAAATGTATTCCAGCACCGAAATTCAAGGAGCTCAAGCATAGTTTGTACAAGTAGATGTAAATCCAACCATTAAAACCTCATGGTAGCATTTACAGCTTGTTATACTGATATAAAGGTCTTTTATTTTGGCACTATGTGTTATGGGGTGACAATGCTCTGTCCTTTTGAGATACTCAAAGGAAAAAATAAACTTCTGTGCTGATGCATGTTATTCAGAAATAGTACACTTTTTTTAAGCTTTAAAAAATATTGCGGCCAACATTAATTCGAAAATATGCCCTGTGACAAAACACATGTAGTCTGTTCTTAGTATAATGCATGTGGACAGTGACAGGCTGTGAATAAATCAATTGCAACCAGTAACCTTGTAAAAAACAAATGCAGCCCATTATTACTGTAGTGTATATGGGCGTAGGGTGGGGGAATAATAAATTGCAGCCAGCAACAATTAGGATATATACCCTGTGTAAAAACACATTCAGCCTGGTATGACTGTAGGACATATTGAAAGGGACGGGGGTACAAAAATCAATTACAGCCAGCAAAATGTTAAAAATATGCCCTATGATAAACACATGCAGCCTTCTATGACTGTAGTGCATGCAGGCAGGCAGGGACAGGCTGCGAAAAAAAATCACTAGAAATCAGTAACAAACAGAAGATAAGCCCCATGAAAAACATATGCAGCCTTCTTTGATTGTAGGGCATGTGAACAGGTTGTAAAGTAGCTACAAGATATCAGCAGCAATAAGATGTAAAAACCCTTCCCTCCCCTTATCCTGTTCCCAAAGTACCTAGCCTTTTTTAGGCTTATAAGCTATTAGCTTATTCAAACACCCCCTTTTTGCCCTTCTAAGCCAGGTTCAAAAGCCAGGATGCACATTATTGGTAGTTGAATGCCAAGGAGGTGAAATTGCACAAATGGAGATGAAGTTGCCAGATCCACAAACCACAAACAGGTTGGGTTCACTTTGAATCCATGCTAACGCCTAACCAGAGTTGCATCCCTAAAAATATGCTATAAGTGTGGAGAAGCTTTAGATGCATTGTTTTATCTTACTGCAGTAGGTCAAGCCTTGCTGCTTTGGGATTGCCTTTTTTTTGTATTTACCTCCTGCATTTAGGTGACTGAGAGATCATTAGAAGGTACTTAGAAGGTGACACCCCACTCCAACTTAACAGGCTCCAGCTTCATTCAGGCTTTACAATAAAAAATAGATACTTTTGTAAATCTTTGAAAATAATGCTGAAGATTTGTCTAAAACAATTTTCCTATCACTTTTATAATTGTGCTGTAACAATATTTTAAAATGAGTTGTCCTTTTGGTTTAGCATGCATCTTTTTTTACAGATGGTATGATCCTAATAATAAAAGTGACAAAAACATGTCAGGAAGCCTTACTTAAATAGTTAATCCATCTTCAAAAGTCTTATTCAACTAACAGCTACTAATAGAGAAACCATTTTCTACTACTGCAATACATTTGATGTGGGGTATATGCAAACAGGATTCAAATTGCAAAACAATATGTGTGGATGATTATTAATCAAAACTGAAACTTGCCTGAAGGGAGTTCTACATGTAAAATAAAATGCATCTTTTTCAGAATACTAAAATAATGTTTGATTACATGTTGGGTTTAGACATGCTTATTAAAGTCAATGGATAATTTTTAAACTGCAAATTTTTATAACCATGTAATAAGGAAAACTGAGAAGACTGCATAGACAGTACAGTACATTATGGAAACAGAGGTCATTACTTTACCCTGCCTGCGCATTGAGGAATATTATAGTTCAGACACAATTAAATTGCAGGAATTAGGACTTTTCAGGCTATCACCTCTAGACTCAATTGGCAGAGACTTCATATCAGCTGCCAATTGTGATTCACCTCTTTCAAGACCTTTTAACTCATCCAATGGCCTCATTCAATCCCTCCTCACACTGATGACAATTTCTTTTGATAACATGATGTTGAAAAAAAAGGCATATATACAGGAATTGCATTTAATGTATTTTTCTTTGTTTAGTGGTAGGAATAAATGTTTTCTAATAGCAGGGGAGTTGTAATGAGCAAAATACATAATTCCATCGTAGTATCTCAAACCACTAAGATACCCGATTTGCACTACAGCATCAACTTTTCCATATATCACACTTAGGTGAACATCAAACAGAAAATCTGGCACTCTCTCAAGAACTACCTGTCTTGGACAGGCCACTCTCACATCAATAACAGCCATGACAGGAATGAGTTACTTTATGATCATACTAAGAAGCTTGCAAAGGAAGAGAACTTGGATGACCGCACACCAATTTCACATCTTCTTTATTCAAACTTTAAAAATCATCTTATTGTTAGATAACATCACAAGGAACCCCAAGGAATCCTATTGATGCATTTCATGGTGCTTAATCATAATATCATAAATCTACTTGTAAACTAGAAGGGAGTCAGTATCACCTCCTCAAAAATATCAAAAATACAAGAGTATGTATCCTAGCCATATGGCAGTTCAGACAAACTACTGACATGCTTCATCAGTGTACAATGCAGACTTCCTCGAGCTGTTCTAATCTGGGTTGATGGTATTTCTTAAACCGATCCACATTTTAAGACTCCTACTTAAATCACATTATTTCTCTAGTTCAGTTGAACTTTTTCTGCACATCCATTAGCACATAACTTTTTGAAGTCATTGGGATACAGAAATAATTATCAAAAATCTGCTGTAGTATACTGTATATCATAATACAAAAAAGGCACAAAAAAGTAAACTCTTAAATGTCATGTATAAAGATTAAAATATGTAAACAAAATCTAGAGATCTTCCAGAGATGTAGGCATTTATGGAGCAGTGGGAATCAAGGCTAGGAAAAAGAGCTTTTTTTCAAAGTCGGTAGGCCAAATACAGAGATACATTTCCAGTACTTCAGTTATTTGGTTAGGTTATTATGTTTATCTTGAGTGATTGTAACTTTTTTGATCCTTTAATTTATTGGACATGACAGTATATTGACTGTATGTAGACCAGAAATGTATATTTTATGATTACATTGATTTATTTGATACAAATAAAGCATTTTAAAAACATAATGACCAAGTAATATAAATACAATACTGTTTTTTTCAGCTGTGAAGAAGTGGAGAATCACATAACTATGATCAGAAATGTATCTGCTCTGTGTTCACCCAAGCAGGTGATTGACAGTCACCTATGACATGGTTGGTCATCTGGAGCATAGTTGAACATCAAGGGATGATTGTTTAGCTGTAAATTAATACTTGATGACTTGTTCCGCAGATAATATTTATATTGCTTCACCTGCTGTAGTTTTCTTTGGTGCATTTCCTAGGTCTTTCTGTTGTTTTCAGATGTTTAGATGTCTTGTTCTGACCTCAGTTGAACTAACCTGCCTTGATTCCTTCTAGAGCCTTCCAAAGCCTAAAGCCTACACATGGCCTGAATGTTGGGCAGCATTGGCCGGTTTCTATTGAACCGACCAACATTCAGCACCTGTGTACAGCAGCCAGTCCGACAGAAGCTGGCCATTTGGTTGGCTTCTGTCGAAGGGTCATGACTGAAAAAGGTCTGCTGAGTGGCTCCCGATCAGCACTCTCAGACTGGAGTGTTCTGACGGTTGTAAAGCAGCTTTAACCTGTGTGTTCTGGCAGTTGTTAGTAAAGAGCTGTCGGTTTTTTTTGTTCAACCCCCCCCCCCCAAAAAAAAACAGTAGTGTATACAAGGCCTAAGTCTCCTGATTTTAAAGTTCAGCTCTGGTTATCACCTCAGGCAACAACATTTATCTGTACTCTCAAGATAAACTCCCTCACTTTTTGGCACAATTATCTTCCAGATCACAAACCTACCTAATGTCCATGACCTTGCCTTAGCTTACCGAGCTGCCAGTTGCAACCCATAACACAGTCTCAAAGACTAGACAATACTGTCAGGATCCACCCAGATGCCTGATCGGCAGCTGGTTCCACCTATCAGAGCACCACTGAGAGCCTGAGCCAGCTGCTCCCATCCCCTCCTCACCCCAGTGCTCCATGGAGCACTAGAAGGGCATAGCAGTCACTGACTGACTGACAGTCACCACTCTCTGCTCAGAGCAGATTGAGAACTGAGTGATGCAGTCATATGATCCTGGCTCGGAGCCAGCTGGGACAACTGCAGCATGGTGTTGAGTATGCATGTTTATTTTTTTAGAACACCACACTTAAATCCGTTAAATCAATAATATAAAACCATTCTTTTATGTCCTCCTAAATCCTCAATAGTCTGGTAGATTGTAGATAAATAGTATCTACATTAGTATAATGTATGGAAGTAGATGTTACATTCCAGTAAAAAATCAGTCCTGTTTAATGAAGCCTGTGGTCTACATTAAAAGTTGGCTCACCGTTTGACCAAAAATTCCTAAACAGTATTATTAGACTTGAATATTATTCAAATTCTAAGAAGGCTGCATGGATGAAACCATGGCCTGCAGTAGAAAATAGACCTTTTTTGTGTGTTTAAATGAATTCTTACTCTGACGAGCTGTTGTAAAAATGTATATTTTTTTCAAACTGTTGTGGTGTTATACTATTTAGAACCATTGGAGGTATTCAGAGATTTATTGACATTTTTACATTTTCATTTTAAAGCTAATCTCTGACATGTAAAAAAAAAATACCCTTGTGCTGGGGCCCACACTGCACTGGGAGGGTTACAGGCTTGTAGGGGATGCTAATAATAATAATATAAGATGAATTACTTGCCTTACTCCTTGCTCCTTCAGCAGCCAGCACTCTCTGTCTCTTTTCTACACTCCAGGGATGTGGGTAAGCTCTTGATATTCAATACAATGTAGAATCAATGGTCCTGCATTGTACACAAAGATGTTGGAGAGCTGCAACCAGTCAGGCAGGGAAGAGGAAAACCTTCAGGGTACTGGACTTGTGAAGAGAAAGAAGCCTGCAGGGGCAAGAAATAAGGTAGGTAACGTACCCTATTCCTATACCCCCCCCCTGACAAAATAAACATTTAATCCTTGCAGAGGAGAGGGGCCCCATTACAAGGGTACATTTTTCTCTAGCCCAGAGTTCAGTTTTAAAAATTGTTATTACAGGCGCATGCGCGGCGCTCTGTGAAATGGACGCTTGATCACAGAGCTCCGTCCCGCTCCGAGCGATCGGCACCCCCCGCAGCGGATACACTCTCCCCACACACTCCAAATCGGGAGCGGAACACGGCGGCACCCCACAGGAACGGGTTTGGGCAGTTTCATACACCCAAACGGACCCCAGAGGACAGTTTCCTTTCTCAGCCGGCCACCACACAGACACCTAAGATGGCGGCGGAGCGGCACACAGGCGATGCTGCACATTCAGGCACAACGGATCCCTCTCCATGGCGCACAGCTCTCCTTAAAGAGGTATGTGGAGAGACTCATATGCCCCTTCATATCATGGATCCAGCATCTCCTGCCTCCACAGTGTCTCTGCTAGATCAGGCCCTGGATGGACTGCACACACCACACACTGCCTCATCCTCACAGAGGCCTAGCTCTCAGCCACAGGATGTGAATCAGCTCTCCTCCTGCCCCACTGATATTTCTATGCTCTTCACCAAATTTGCAGAAATGCTTGATAAAGGTCTCGCACACACTGCTGCCAAAATAACTTCAGATATCACCTCTGATATCAAATCAGACCTTCACCTCTTGGGATCCCGCATTGAGCATATTGAAACTAAAATGGATGCTACGATCGATCGGGTCAATCAAAACACGGATCGCTTTCAGGAACTCCATGATCAGCTGGAGGGAGCAATCGCCAAAATCGATGACCTTGAGAATAGGTCCAGACGACTGAACTTCAGGATAAGGGGTCTTCCCGAAACATTCACGGACATTCCGGAAGCAGTTCATTCTCTCATCAAACACCTGATACCTGACATCAGAGCCCACAGACTGGAGCTCGATAGGGCCCACAGAGCCCTAGGCCCCCCGCGTTCAGATGGTCTTCCCAGGGACATTGTGGTGAAACCTCTCTACTACAACGTTAAGGAGGAGGTCATGAGGAGAGCTCGCACCATGCCCCAAATTCAACTTCTGGGTCACACAGTTCAGGTGTACGCTGATATCTCTCCTTATACTATCCAACGACGACGAGCACTTAAACCACTCCTAAATGTCCTGACACAGAAAAATGTAAAATACTGGTGGCTTTTCCCGCTGAGCCTAAAATTTGAATTCAACGGTAAACCTTTCAGATTCTCTACACTGGCAGAGGGAGAACTTTTGCTGAAAAAACTGGGACTCTTGACCACTGATCCAACATCACCGATGCAGTCTTCTCCTTCACTCCTTCCCAAAAGGCCACCTCCACCCAGTCCGCTGACATCGACGTGGCAAAAACCCAAGTACAAGAAAGCCAAGGAGGGCCCTGCTACCTGAACCACCAGACTTTTTTTTTGTGTTTTTTTTTTCCTTTTCCTTCCTTTTTGGGAAGTAGACATACCTCACCTCTTCACCTTACAGGTCTCCCTCCTTTTTTTGAAGAGGCACCTGTCTGGTCTTGGGGGGCGTGGATCGTTTGTGCTCCTTGATTGATGGGGCTATACCCTTTGCATAGTATTTTTATTTCAAACATAAGTTTGGGGGGGTTTTTTTTTTTTTTTTTTCTGTCATATGGGACAATTTTACGTTGAGATCCTCTCTGTTTCCACTTCTTACAGGCTTAATTCTCAGTTATCACTGGGAAAGGGAGTGTGTCCTAATAGGTTACACATTACTTTTTGAAAAAAATTTTTTTGGGGTGCCGTGCACGGGGCGGTATCTATGCGCCTCGTCCTTCCCGCGGAGTCGGATTGTTTTCATTCCTACTTCGAGTTGGGACTCCCTCCACTAGTTTGGAGGCTACACATTTTTTTTATCTCGGGATATGGTGAAAGCATTTTTCACATATCCCTGGATCCTCTTCTCTTTTCCTTCTTTTCTTCTGCTTTCTCTTTCTCTTAATATCTTTACTAAATTTGTATTCTTTTCAGTGGCGTGTGCGGTGTCGCTTACCCACAGGACCCGGGATCGTGAGCTGGGGATATTACGGTTTGCACGTGACCACATACCACCTGTCCATCGGAAGGTAAGTGGTGGGGGTTTGCTGGCATCTCGACCTATCCTGCTCCATGGCTGACCACACCACCTCCACACAGACCCTACGTTTTGCTTCGCACAACGTACAGGGGCTAAACTCCCCACTTAAGCGTCGGAAAGTCTTTCAATACTACCATGACCAAAAAATAGACATACTATTCCTTCAGGAAACACACTTTCCGAGATCTTACATTCCGTCTTTCATACATGCCAAATTCCCCACATTCTTTCTTGCCAATTCTGATAAAAAAACTAAAGGGGTGGGAATTTTTTTTTCCCGCAAAACACAATTTTTACCAACCTCTGAATTTCGGGACCCTGATGGCAGGTTCATTATGGTGAAGGGACTCATTGATGACCAGCTTTACTCCCTAATCTCTTATTATGCACCTAACCAAGGACAAGCAAAATTTTTCCAATCCCTCTTTCACACCCTAGCTCCAATGCTGGAAGGCATGGTCTTATACGGCGGAGACTCAAACGTAGCATTTGACGCAGGAAGAGATAAGTCTAGACCCCCGGGAAGGGATGTTGTGCGCCCCACCAGACAGAGCCTCAATGTAGCGAGACAGATCTTTCACCAGGGCCTAGTGGATGCCTGGAGGGAACTAAATCCTGGAACTCGGGATTACACGCATTATTCTAGCCCCCATAATACTTTTGCCAGAATTGATCATTTCTTCATTATGCAAAAACATCTTCCGTTGGTACGTAAGGCAATCATTAAGGACTCTGTCTGGTCGGACCACTCCTCCCTTCTCTTAGTCATACACAAACCTGTAACTCATTGCCAAGGGTTCCATTGGAAATTGAATGCTTCTTTGCTTAGTAACCCCTCACATGTCAATGAAATTAGCAAAGATATCCAGGAATACTTTTTGCTTAATGATATTGAAAACATCTCTCCCATCACATTGTGGGCAGCTCACAAAGCCTTTGTTAGGGGCAAGCTAATCCAAATGTCCGCTAAACTAAACAAAGCCCGCAAACTGGAAATAGCTAGACTTGAGAGTGAATTTTCTCACCTCAGTAAACAACATAAACGTAATCCCACTTCTACATCGGCAGCTAGCCTAGAATCGGCGCGCATGGCTCTTAATTTATCACTCACGGCGGTTGCGGAGAAAAGTTTGCGATGGGATGGAGGGAGGTTCTATTATCAAAAGGACAAATTGGGTGCCATGTTAGCACGCAGGCTTACTCCAAGGTTGCGGGTACACACTTTACCTAAGATACGTTTAAGTAATGGTTCTCTGTCCCAGAATCCTCTGAAAATCATGGAATCCTTTCATGATTTTTACCGATCTTTATACAGCTCTCATGGTTCTGAACCCTTGTCTACCTCAATTGATTCTTTTCTGGACTCTCTGAAGATCCCTAAGCTCCGAGAGCATCATAAAGACAGCCTCGAAAATCCTATCTCTGCAGAGGAAGTATCTCAGGTCATTCATGACCTTAAAAATGACTCTGCCCCTGGTCCAGATGGCTTTTTAGTCCCGTATTACAAACACTTCTCCCAGCAGCTTTCCCCATTTCTAGCTCGCTTTTATAATCAGCTACGAGCAGGGGGACAACTAGATAAGACGCTTAATTCAGCTTTCATCACAGTGATACCAAAGCCAGATAAGGACACTAGGTGCACAGCTAATTACAGGCCCATCTCATTGATCAACAATGATCTTAAAATCTTAACTAAAATCTTAGCTAATAGAATATCTGCCTTTATAAGCTTGTATATTCATAGGGATCAGGTGGGATTCATTCCTGGGAGACAGGGTCCAGACCAGATCAGGAGAGCGATAGACATAGTTTCGTTACTGAACTCTGGCTGGGACAAAGGACCCCCTCAACAGGGATTATTTCTGTCTCTAGATCTAATGAAAGCTTTTGACTCTGTCTCCTGGGCTTTCATGTTCCCGATTCTACAGAAGTGGGGTTTTGGTTCATCCTTTCTGAACATTATAGGAGCCTTATACGATACTCCGGTTGCACAAGTTAAACTGCAGGGTTATTATTCAGACCCTTTTCCGATTCTAAAGGGTACTAGACAGGGCTGCCCTCTGTCCCCATTGATCTTTGCCGTGGTCATCGAGACACTAGCTATCGCCATCCAGGATAACCCAGACATACATGGAGTGCGTTGTGGTCCACAAACCCACAAATGCGCTCTTTTTGCAGATGACGTTTTACTTTTCATCTCCTCACCACTTACTTCTTTACCTAACTTATACAAGGTGCTCGATGACTTCGGCAAGGTATCGGGCCTTAGGGTTAACTACTCTAAATCTAGGGCTCTAAACATTAATCTACCACCCTCCATGATGACCTTGCTTAAAAAAGACTTCCGCTTCAGTTGGGGGGAAAAAATGATCCCCTATCTAGGTATCAACCTTACTGCATCTATTGACGACCTTTACAAAGCTAATTTCCCCCCACTTTTTCGTAAACTCGGAGAGGATCTCTCAAGATGGGACAAAATGGGGTTATCTTGGTTGGGTAGAATTAATTCGGTGAAACTGACTTTGCTACCACGTGTCCTTTATCTCTTCAGGTCCTTACCTATACCAATCCCCAAAGATCACCTCAGGAAGTTTCAATCCAAAATTGTTAAATTTACATGGGGCGGGAAGGGACATAGGATCTCCAAGGAGACTCTGTTCAGGAGCAGGGATCAAGGAGGAGTGGGTTTACCTAATCTTCTCTGGTATCATCAGGCAGCACAACTTTCCCAACTGTCCACTGTATACTCTAAGATTGCCCACCCAGATTGGGTACATATTGAACGACAGGCGATCCCTCAATTCACTTTAGATTACATTCTCTGGTCTCCTCCAAGATCTAGACCTGCCATCATGGTTCCTACACTTTCCCATTCCCTGACAATGTGGGACTCTCTCAAACATAACCCCCGATTAGTTTCTAATTGGCAACCATTGTCCCACATCTTTCGAAATCCCCTTTTTCCTCCAGGTATGGACATTCAAGCATTCCACTGGTGGCTAGATAAGGGGATGTACAGGATAGGACACTTTGCTAACCCTACAGGACCCCTCACTTTGACCCACTGCATCAACAAACTGGATATGCCCAACACAGAAAGATTTCGTTTCAGACAGATATTTCACTTCCTGCAGTCTCTTAGGTCCCCCAGTCATAATCCTCTTTCGATCACGGAGTATGAACGGTGGTGTGGTCAGGCGGTGGAGCAGAGGGGCGGGATCTCAGTGATTTACCGATCACTATCTAGGGCTGAGACTAAGACACTCTTCATGCGCGAATGGGAGAATGATCTCCATCACACCTGGAGTATTGAGGAATGGCATAGAGCTTCTATGGCTGCATCCAAGGGCATTTTGAATATAGCATTAGTGGAAGCAAATCTGAAAGTCCTTATGCGGTGGTATATGGTCCCTCTCAAAATCTCTAAAATCTACCCTAATGCTTCCCCTATATGCTTTCGACATTGTGGGCATATCGGGTCCATGTTACACATCTGGTGGGACTGCCCTAGGATACGGGGCTTATGGAATAGGATCTTTCATACCATTAGGAAAATAACGGGTTTCCCAATCCAAAAATCTCCTCAACTAGCTCTGCTGAATTTTCCCTGTCCTAACATTCCTAAAGTAGTTCAACGACTTATTATGTTCATTTTCCTAGGGACCAAACTCACGATTGCAAGGGCCTGGAAGAGATCCACTGTTTCCTATCTATTAGTTAAGCAAAAGATTTCATGGATCATGTCCCAGGAGAAGACGGTTAGTATTCTCCTGGACACTTCCTCTAAACACAACGCCATCTGGGATCCTTGGGTGAAATACATTTCCCCGCCTCCCCTGTCTGTAGCTTGACCTGGACCACTGTGGTTGAGCGACTACCGCACCGTCATAGGATGTATTATTACATATTCTCTATCCTTTCTTTTCTTTTCTCTCTCCTTTCCTATCTTCTTCTCCTTTTTGCACTATAGATTTCTAGCAGACAGGTTAGACTACCTTGTTAACATATACAGCATCTACTATAACCTATGCCTTTCTTATGGATGTTAGGCTTCTTCTATTGCTTAACTGAGCTTATTTCATGCAGACTGAACCTATAGTTTTATTTTCCTCTCTTGTTGGACAG
Source organism: Lithobates clamitans (assembly GCA_037952925.1). Classification (NCBI taxonomy): domain Eukaryota; kingdom Metazoa; phylum Chordata; class Amphibia; order Anura; family Ranidae; genus Lithobates; species Lithobates clamitans. The sequence goes on from JBBGZY010000654.1 coordinate 693,078, forward strand.
CCTCATGCAAATCTTACCATAAGCTCTACTAGTTATTTTGTCCTGCTGAGCATAACACTTTTGTTAGATACCTTATTCTTGAATTCTCTCACGCCTTTAAACACTTTACTTCATTATTTTTTCATTTTATATCATTGTAATAAAAGTTTTGATTCTCCTGGGTGGTGGACCTCCCCTCCTGGCACAGCTAGTTCCCATGTGGGGTGCAGGTGTAGGGGAGTGCCCATCTCTTCGGAGCCGGTCTTTTGGAATTCAACCCAACGCTGACTGCATATATTGCTTAGTCCTACATACGGTTCATGTTATGTCTGCTACTTTATAGGTATGTGTTATACCAGTGATTGTACCTGTAATTTTGAGCATTATTTTTTGTTTTGTTAAACTCTCAATAAAAACTATTGAAAGTAAAAATTGTTATTACTACGCAGGGCATTCTAGTTGCAGAGCTTGCCATTATTTTTTGCAAAATAATGTCAATTACAACTTAAAGCGGAATTCAAGCCTAGCAATAACTATTCTTAAAATGTTCCCTACCCTTCCTCTTACCAATCTTGCCTACCCTGTGAAAAAAAAGAACATTTTGTATACTTACTTTTTTTAGTCTGTTTTGGTCACATGATCCTGCCTTTCCAGCTCCCCTGTGTCATGATGCAGTCGACCACAGCTGGGAATTTCGGGAACCATGATGTCACCCATAGGCTTCCATGGCCAAACTGTTGTCAGTACTCCCACTTCTTCCCTGCAGCCACTGTTCACTGACAAAGGGAAGCTGAAGGTTGCATCTGTAGGATCACGTGACTGTACCTGAGCAGATTAAAAATAGGTAAGTATACAGAACTTTTTTACACAGGGTAGGCAAGAGGAGGGGGAAGGGAATTTTTTAAAGAATAGTTAGGCTTGAATTTGCACTTTAAATCTATTTATCAATGTGTAACCCCCAACTTTTACCAAAGATTTGCATATTTTTTTCAGAAGTTTCTCATTAGAAAAATGAGAGAATATTGAGTGCACTTTGGGTGAATCATGTATGAAAACACAGATACATTGACACTTTGTGTGCTCTATATTAAAGAAGAACTCTGAATAAACTGTGACATACACTGTTCACATACTTGTTTACTGTGTTACCTGCCAGAGGGTTAGTAATGTTTTTCTGCAAATTTACAGTGCTTCTGGATACCCTACCTACCCCAGCAAGGTCTACTCAGCAAGCCACACACCATCACTGCTTGACAGCTGCAGGAGTCTACCCCAGATAAGAGCAAGTAGCTGATGGTGTCTGTTAGCTTACACAAGTGGTGTATAATATTACTGCTCCAAGTATCGTAGACCATTGTCACATGCTCTCCCATACCCAAAAACCTTGTTATATTAGAGCAAGAAATTGGTAGTGAGTTAATGGAAGGAAGGTGGCTATCTCTTGGGTGGGCTTTCAGGAGGCACTGTCACTCTGCCATGAGTAGGCAAAGACAGAGTCTATATAACTACTACTCATTGTTCAGCTTTCCTGACTACTGTACAGGGTCATTTTCCTCACTACTGTACAGACATGATGATGCTGAATATTGTCCCAATGAGCAGGCTGGAGTGAGAGAGGTGACACTATGAAGTTGCATAGTTTAACCAGAAAATAAGTAAATCACCTGTCCAAGTGTGCAGTGTAAAAATCATAATCGAAATTGGCTGTACAAATATTTCAGAAAGCTAAAACAGTAAACATATATATAGGTATTTCCACTGTATTTAGCCTGGAATTTCATTGCAATGCCAAAGCAGATACAGAAGAGGTATCAGTTTATAAAACCCTGTGACATATCAGATATAAACTATATTCTTTGTAAGTAAGAAATCTTGTTCATTAAAAATGAAACTCTATCTTTGTGTCTAGTAGTCTTATACAATCTTCTTACCTAACAAAGAATGTGTTGGTTGGTTGACTGCAAAATGTAATAACTTTTGTTTAAATATGGCTACAAAGATAAACAAAATGAATCAAGTGTGAAGCATGACATACAGTCTTTATTGGGATCTAAGATAAAACAGGGTTATTTTTATTATAGATAACCATTTAATTATTTACAGATCAATACTTGTCCACCAGGAATATCACAGTGACATATAAAATGAACAGCAGAATTATTTTTCACAAAACTAAGTTCTGATGTGTACATATATACCATGTTTGTGTACCTATAGCCCATGGTCTTATAATATTATAACATATACCGCTAGTGTCAACAAACGTACTAGAACATACTGTATTTTAAAAACTGATACTAGGAAGACCGAGCTTCACCATATTCAAATAAAAATGAAAAAAACACATAATCTCTTTGTATGGGTAAATAAAGACCAAAGATTAACAAATTGCCTGCCAATCTCTGCAGATCCTCCAATGCCCATGTTCTCTAGAATGACACGCTTACTCCCTACTTACATTTAGTGAGTGCAATAATTTTTATTTATCCATTATGCCACTTGTGTTCACGGTTTACATTTAGATGGAGGCTCCCTCTTTTGTTTGTTTTTACTTAAGTAAAACCTAATCTGGTTCTCTCTGCACTTCAAAAATTGGCTTTTTAAAACCAATTGGATAAATTCCTCTCTCTACACTCACCTAAAGGGTGGTGTTCCTTGTAGCCATTACCTCTGCAAGGTGATTATCTGAGATGATTGCAAGGTAATTATCTGAGCTGGTGGCGTTATCTTGTAATCCTTTTTTTGTTTTTTGTATCGGGACAAAGTAGTTTGAAGTCCAGGACTTCCTTTTTACCCAAGGTATTACTCAGTTTTCATTACTATCCCTGGCTGTGTTTGCTTAACCAGGGAGGTAACGGTCTTATGAGAAAAAAATAAAAATAAAAAATGTAATTTTGAAAATAGTTATATAAAAATAGGATTGCCTAAATTTTAGTTTCAATAATTTTTTTCAATGTAAAATACAAAGTACAGAAGTATATGTAGGACCATTTGTCCTGCATTGGCCAGCATGGCCTGAATAACAGCAGGAGTAAGGTAAAATGAAAGGCACATAAAATTAGGAACATGAACATGTAACAGCCACCACTAACATTGAATATAGGTTTGGTAGATTATAATAATGCTAAACAACTGGCCATAATGAGAGTGTTGGGCCCGGGGGGATGGGAGAGCTGACCCGCCACCCTTAATGGGATCTTACAGTGGCCGATGCTCTTCACCCCTGGCCCAAACACCTGGAGGGTACCTAGTTATTGTTCAGCAATTCTAGAACATGGGAATGAACCCAGAGGTTATATCATGACATATAGTACTAATCGAATGATGAGTAGAGATGGGATAAACATCAAACTATCAAGCAACAAGAGAGCAGTGATGGGTAAAGAGTGGCATTTGCTAAAATGAGACCAGACATTTGAGTTATCTAGGTCCGTAAAGGTGAGGGCCGAAGCCCATTACCAAAGGAAAGAGGAGAAGGAAGAAGAAGGGTTGAGTGAGAAGAGAAGAAGATGGGCTGACTAGGGGAGAGTGGAAGAGAAAGTGGTTGATTTGAGGTCAGGGGTGTAAGGGAACACATAAAAAAGTTGCCCAGGGTTCCCAAGCTTTTTCAAATTTCTTGGTGCGGTCCAGGAGTACACTTGGCATTTTCTCTTCTGCCATAATCCAGGAAATTTTTCTTTTGGCTATTAGCATTGAGACAGATGGCTTTTTCCAAGCTTTGGCTAGAGTAAGTTTGGCTCCCAAGAGGATGAAGAAAATCAGGCGTTGTGTACTCCTGGAGGCTTCCCGCACTGGAAAGTTGAGAAGGGCAATTAGGGGGGACATTGGAATGGGGGCCTTGGTGACCTTACTTATCCAGGAGAAGACTTTGTTCCAGAAACTCCTTATTCTGGGGCATCCCCACCACACATGAAACATATCACCTCTGAGGTCACACCCCCGAAAGAATAGAGGGGATGACATTGGGTATAGTTTGGCCAGTCTAGATGGGACTAGGTACCATCTGGAAATTACTCTTATACTTGCTTCTGCTAGGCTACAGTTAGGGACACCCTTGTATGATTGAAATAAATTTCTGTTCAATGTTTCTAGTTTCCATTGTTGAGAGAGATCTTTTTCCCAGACTAACAGGTAGGAATTTTTGGCACTAGTGGAGGACAGTGCCCTGTAGATCACCGTGATTCCCCCTCTCTGCTCATAGGCCTGACCACACCATTTTTCATAGGTAATGATGTTAGGTTGCGTTCTCCATAGTTTGTGGAGAAAGTTGGCGATCTGGGTGTAGTAGAAAAGCTCAGAAGGTGGCATATCCAGATTGCTGATGCAGTATGCTTTGGAAAGTGGGCCCATGGGTCTGAGGAAGTGCCTATTCTATATAGCCCTTTGTCAAGCCACCACCTGGAGGCTTTTATGTTTATGTTTAACCCTGGTGGAAATGCCGGGTTTTGGAAGAGGTGTTTTAGCGGTTCGATGGGGGAGGTCAATTGGTTGCTCTAGGCAAGCTCTAGGTTATCAAATGACTTTGAAAAGTTGCATGCACGTGAAACATGTAAGTAGGGTTGGGCCGAACACCCCCAGGTTCGGTTAGCATCCAGAACGTGCAAATGGACCAAAGGTTTGCGTGAACATTACATCATTACATGTCCCTGTCAAACAGGGCAGAAAAATTGGGCCTTAGGCAGTGGTGGTGGTGCCACAACACTGCAACCCCTCACAGATACTCTTGTTGAGCACAGGAATGAGCCCTGCTGCAAAATATTACAGCAAAAATTGTAATTACACGCCCCTGTTAAACAGGGGCAGAAAAATTGGGCCTTAGCCACTGGTGGTGGTGCCCAGAACCAAAAATATTCTTAGAAGCTATCAACATGAACATTGAGGAGGAATAGGATAGTCACTCAGCATAGCAGGATAGTCACTCAGCATCAGCATAGGCAGTCTTGAAGGGATCTCACATTCATAAAAAATTAATCGGTTACATCAGCATCAGGTGCTTGGTAGCTGGTGATCCAAGACTGATTCATTTTTATGAAGGTGAGCCAATCAACCGAGTCGGTGGACAGGCGCACTCTGTGATCAGTTACAAAGCCTCCAGAAGCACTGAATGTGTGTTCTGAAAGAATGCTGGATGCAGGACAGGCCAGTAGCTCAGTTGCATACTGTGCAAGCTCTGGCCAGTGATCCATCCTCAAGACCCAGTAACCCAGTGGATTTTCGGTTGGAAAGATCTCCAAGTCTGATCTTGCCCTAGGTATTCCTGCATCATGTACAACAGACGCTGGCGATGGTTGCTGGAACTGATCAGACCTTGGGGCTGCGGACTAAAAAATTGTCTGAACGCATCGATCAGATGGCCACCTTCTCCATCGCTCCTTCTGTGACTGACCGAAGCCTCAGCAACACGTTGTCCAGGAGTACCAGGAAATTGTAACCTCCCAGTCTCTGCAAACGCATTGCACAAACCTTTCTGCAAGGCCTCCAGAACATGCTTCTTCCTCTGCTCCCTCTGCGATGGCAGGATAAGTTTCGCCACCTTAACCTTGCAACGTGGATCAAGAAGGATTGCCAGCCAGTACTGATCCCTCTCCTTGATACCATGAATCCAAGGGTCCTTTTGCAGGCTTTGCAGGATCAGGGAGGCCATGCAGCGTAGGTTTGCTGAGGCATTCAGTCGAGTCCTCTGGGTCACTAAGGACGACCTGATCCGCAGCCACCTCCTGCCAGCCACATGCAAGCCCATGGGTTTCTGGGGACTGGAAACGATCCCTTGAAGACTGCTGCTGATGCTGAGTGCCAAGCTCCACCTCCATGCTGACATAATCCTCCTCCTTCTCCTTCTAATCCTCTTCCTGTGTGATAGACGGCCTGCAAGTATACTGTCTTGATAAAGGGGGCCTTGAGAGGTAAGGAAGTCCTCCTCTTCCTCCCTCTGTTGTGCCTCGAGTGCTCTGTCCATTATTCCACGCAGCGTGTGTTCCAACAGGTAGACAAGAGGGACAATATCACTGATGCATGCACTGTCACTGCCCACCATCCACGTGGTCTCCTCAAATGGTGACAGAACAGTGCATGCATCCTTGATTATGAGCCACTGGCGTGTTGAAAAAAAGCCAAGCTCCCCTGACCCTGTCCTGGTGCTATACCCGCACAGGTAGTCACTGATGGCCCTCTGCTGCATGTACAGCCGCTGCAGCATGGCCAATGTTGAGTTCCACCTGGTGGGCATGTCACAGATGAGGTGGTTCTTGGGCAGGTTGCATTCCTTTTGGGGGTTAGCCAGCTGAGCACTGGCATTATATGACCAGCGGAAATGCCCACAGACTTTCCTGGCCTGCCTCAGGAGATCCTGTAAGCCCGAGTACCTGCACAAGAACTGCTGTACCACCAAATTAGGGACTTGAGCCAAACAGGGAACATGGGTGAAGTGTCCCTGTCGGAGGGTGTAGAAGAGGTTGGTGCCATTGTCGCAAATCACCATTCCTAGCTGAAGCTGGCATGGCGTCAACCACCTCTGAGCCTGCCACTGCAGAGCTGACAGAATCTCTTCCCTAGTGTGGCCCCTGTCCCCTAAGCAGACCAACTCAAGCACAGCATGGCATCTTTTTGCCTGAGTGCTTGCATAGACCCTAGAATGCCTACGGAGCACTGCTATTTTCGAGGACAAATCTGCACAGGAAGAGGCCATAGAGGAAGAAGAGGAGGGGGTGAAGCAGAATCACTACTATCAGCATTTTGGAGGCGTGGTGGCGTAACAACCTTCAACAATACTGCACCCTGTCCTGCATCCTTCCCAGCTGCCAGCAGGGTTACCTAGTGAGCCATGAAAGAAAGGTAACGTCCCTGTCCATGCCTGCTGGACCATGAGTCAGCTGTAATATGCGCCTTACCACTGACTGCCCTGTCCAACAAGACCAAGACATTGCCTTCCACATGTCGGTAGAGAGCCGGAATTTCGAGAAAAAAATTGGCGTTTGGGAACCTGCCACTGAGGTACCGCACATTCCCCAAATTCTCGAAAGGGAGCAGAGTCTAACAGCTGAAAAGGCAGCAGTTGGAGTGCTAGCAATTTAGCCAAACTAGTAGTCAGCCGCTGAGCATGTGGATGGCTGGGACTGAATTTCTTTCACAGGTTTAGCAACTGGGGTAGGAAAATTTGCCTGCTACAATCGGATGTTGGGATACCGCTAGCAGATTGCCCAGAAGTGCTTGAGACACCTAATTCTACACCTTCATTCCTCTCAGTGCAGGTCTCTGAGAGGACTGAAATTATAGTGGGGTTGGAGATCCCAGCTGATGAGGAGCAAGGAGAGATCCGCCTTGTTCTTTGGTGTGGGTCTTTTAAGTACTGTTGCCAATGGACTGCATGGGAGCTAGACATATGTCTGATCAAGCATGTGGTGCCCAAGCGACTGCTGTTTTGGCCACGCTTGATACGCTTCAGACATATTTTGCAAACAGCAATGATGCGATCTGCTGCACACGTCTCAAAAAAGGCCCACACCAAAGAACTTTTGGAAAAATGCGCAGAGTCAGCAGCGCCCTGCACATGCGGAGCTCTGCGGTGTGTTGCAGTCGGTTGCCTGCCTTTAAGCTGGCTCCTGGAGGGCATCCTGCCTTGTTGGAGATGTGCCTCCTCCTCTCTTCTATCTGGCACCCATGTAGAGTCAGTGACCTCATCATTCCCTCCCTCCTCACCACTGGAGCAAACCTGACAGTATGCTGCAGCTAGGCGAACATGACAGCCAGTTTGTTGTCCTTCTTGGGCACCCCCTTTCTCTGGGCTCACGTTACTGCCTTCATTCTCAACCTGGGTACCATCATCAGAGCCTTTAAAATGCTGCGCATCCTCCTGCAGCATGTACCCTACACTGTGGTCGAACAGTTTGGGGGACTCCTCAGGGCATGATGGTTGGGCTAGGGAAGGAGTGACTCATGACATTGAGCCGATGGAAGAGGCCGCTTTGGCAGCTGCATTGGCAGACAAAGTACCCTGAGCCTGGGTGACAGAGGATGAGGAGGATGAGGACAGCTTGGTCATCCACTCTACCAACTCTTCCGCTTGTTGTGGCTCAACACGGCCAGCTGCCGAAAAAAAGGACAAGCGTGCCCCACGGCCACATGCTGAGGGTGCACTGTGTCCATGACCAGCACTGTTGACTGTAGACACAGAGCCTGCTTGCCCTCTTTTAGTGGCCTGTGAGCATCTGCCTCTCCTTGGTGGCCTTCCAGACATACTGTACAATTAGATTAGCAAAACAATGCCTAAAGTTTACTAAAAACAGTACACCAGGAATGGCCTACAGTCAGGTATAGGCTTGGCTAGACTATATATATACAAGCCTGTATAAATATATATATTACTGTAAATGAACTGCAGCTCACCGAGTCACCTGCCTGCCTGCCTGAAAGTGTCTTTGAACACGCACTCCAGGAATGGCCTACAGTCAGGTATAGGCTTGGCTAGACTATATACATTTATATATATCTATATCTATATCTATCTATCTATCTATCTATCTATCTATCTATCTATCTATCTATCTATCTATCTATCTATCTATCTATCTATCTATCTATACAAGCCTGTATATTTTAAATGAACTGCAGCTCTGAGTCACCTGCCTGAAAGTGTCTTTGAACACATACTCCAGGAATGGCCGTCAGTCAGGTATAGGCTTGGCTGGACCACGATGCAATGGATATATATTTTATGAACTGTAACTCACTGAGTCACCTGCCTGCCTGCCTGAAAGTGTCTTTGAACACGTACTCCAGGAATGGCCGACAGTCAGGTATAGGCTTGGATGGACTACAATGCAGTGGATATATATTTTATGAACTGCAGCTCACTGAGTAACCTGCCTTCCTGCCTGAAAGTGTCTTTGAACACGTACTCCAGGAATGGCTGACAGTCAGGTATAGGCTTGGCTGGACTACAATGCAGTGGATATATATTTTATGAACTACAGCTCACTGAGTCACCTGCCTGCTTGCCTGAAAGTGTCTTTGAACATGCACTCCAGAAATGGCCTACAAGCTTGTATATATATATATATATATATATATATATATATATATATATATATATATATATATATATATATATATATAAATATATATATATATATATATATATATTATATGCACTGCAGCTAGCTGAATCAACTGTCTGCCTGAAGTATATGACTATAGGCACTATGTGCCTATTGTCCCCTATGTTATCGCTGCTGGCTACGTACAGGCACCGGCTCCCTCAGCGATGCCTCCCCCGGGAACCCTTACAACTCTTACAATAGAACTAGGTATTACTATGCCTCTTAATCACTTCTTATCTCACATTCTTCCCTATCTTCTTCACCCTCTCTCCCTCCCCCCTCCCCCTCCCCCCTCCCCCTCCCTTCCCTTCTGTCCTTATCCCTCCATTGTTTCCCCATTCCAACCCCTATTCCCCCCCCTTCCCATTCACCCACCGTCATGTCCACCCTCCCCCCTTCCGTCCCCCCCCCCCGATGCCATCCCCTTCCTGCTTCTGTTCACCCACTTTTTTCCACCCTATGCATTTCATGATGTTTGCAGTTTTCACCACTTATCTTTCCTTGTTCATTATATTTTTCACCTCGCTCACCATTTCTCCTTTTTCTTCACCATGCACACCATACTACCATCTATTCACAATTGTCACCTGCTTATTCTTAGTACTTCTTTTATTGTTAGACACCCCACCCATCCACTATCTTTAGGCTGGCCACCTGAATATACCCAATTGGTCCATTGATTACCCTGATCTATTTTTATTATCTCTGTAGCTCCCCCAGGTCGCCGCGGGGGATCATCTTTGGTGATATGAGCCCTGCATTTGGGGCCTGCTGGGACATGGGTAAGCAGCTCTGCTCCTTTTCCCCTTTTAGCCTTGTCAATATCATGTTTACTCTTGATGCTGTATTATGAAGCTTTTCAACAACCTTACCATGTATAATTTTATTATTTGTTAGGTTAGACTGTGTAGTCAGAAACATAATCTACAGATTCTCTCCTGATGAAGTGGCCAGTATCCGCAAAGCTAGTCGAGGAACATGATATCTGTGATCAATCGCCTTACTGTATAATCTTCCCCCTTCGGGGTCAATGACTTTACTGTTGTTACCATGTTGTATCGTGTAACTGATGATTTGTTTTCTGCATCAATAAATCAAGCTATTATTTTTATAATTCTTATTTGTTATATTATATTCTAACACGTTTTACTGTACTGGAATAGTCCAAACGCCCATATTCTTTTTGGCAGCCTGATTGGGGATCAGGCTCCCAATATCCTTAAACTATAGATTCCTGGATGACGGTACAAGTCCCTAATGTTGTTTACTTTATGAACACACCACAGAGGCCACCGTCTGCCTCTAACCCTAAAGTTATATCTCCTATTCCTGTTCTTAAAGTCAACAATTTTAGCATTGGCTGTCTCGAGTTGATCTTGTAGAAGTTGGATGCAGTCAGTATTTTGGTTTGTTCTGGCAATGGTGGCTTCTAAGTTGTTTTCTATGATCTCCATGTAGGATCCTATGGTTTGGAGGTCTGCTTTAATATCACTTGTGATCTTGTTAGCAGTGTTGTGTAATCCCCTGTCAAGGAGATCAGCAAATTAAGCAAATAAGCCAGCTACATTCACTGGCTGGACAAGGCCCAAATCCCCAGGCTGTAGTGGCTGTTGAGGCTGAGGAGGGCCGGCCTCCATGGGGGAGAAGTCCGGATCATCCAGGGTGTGCTCAATTAGGGACTCTGTGGAGGCAGGGAATGCAGGACCCAGGGGGGAGTACTCACGGAGAAGCCCAGCTGCTGTGTGGGAGATGGAGAGGCATCCTGGGCGCTATAAGGTGGGCTGGAGCTGGTCAGTGTGGCATGGCCGCCATCTTGGGAATCATGGCCCGTGACTTTTCAGCTCCAAAAACAGTGCTGAGGTTTCTCCTCACTGACCCTGTGGACATTGGGGGGTCCGCGGCGTATCCGCCTTCCATGGGGGGTTGATCCAGGCAGGGATCATGGGTGCTCGTGGCGTTGGAGGACCTCGGTTGGCTGAAGTGGGATGGAGCTCCCAGACTAAGCATCCATGTCATGAGCCGCCGTGCATGCGCCCCCAGGATTACTTAAATTTAACCAGATGCCAACCAGCCACCACAGTTATACTGCGGCAGGTTGGCTCAGCTGCACAAGTTGCCGTAGGTGTACATCGGTCGTGTGTGCAGATTGGCATTGGATTTGCTACAGAACCGATCGATCTACAGACCCAGGCCAATGATTTTTGGCCTGGATCTGCTGATCGGTTCTGGCGAATGGCAGACTGTCCTCTGCCTGTGTAATGTAAAAACAGGCAGAGGAAATTATGTCATCTCCAGGGATGAGCTGAACACTCCCCGGGTCGGTTCGCACCAGAACATGCGAACAGGCAAAAAATTTGTTCGAACAAGCGAACACCATTAAAGTCTATGGGACTCGAACATGAATAATCAAAAGTGCTAATTTTAAAGGCTTATATGCAAGTTATTGTCATAAAAAGTGTTTGGGGACCTGGGTTCTGCCCCAGGGGACATGGATCAATGCAAAAAAAAGTTTTAAAAACGGTCGTTTTTTCGGGAGCAGTGATTTTAATAATGCTTAAAGTGAAACAATAAAAGTGTAATATTCCTTTAAATTTCGTACCTGGGGGGTGTCTATAGTATGCCTGTAAAGGGGCGTATGTTTCCCGTGTTTAAAACAGTCTGACAGCAAAATGACATTTCAAAGGAAAAAAAGTCATTTAAAACTACTCGCGGCTATTAATGCATTGCCGGTCCGACAATACACATAGAAGTTCATTGATAAAAACGGCATGGGAATTCCCCACAGGGGACCCCTGAACCAAAATTTAAAAAAAAATGACGTGGGGGTCCCCTTAAATTCCATACCAGGCCCTTCAGGTCTGGTATGGATATTAAGGGGAACCCCGGCCAAAATTTTTTAAAAAATGGCGTGGGGTCCCCCTCAAAATCCATACCAGACCCTTATCCGAGCACGCAACCTGGCAGGCCGCAGGAAAAGAGGGGGGGACGAGAGAGTGCCCCCCCTCCTGAACCGTACCAGGCCACATGCCCTCAACATTGGGAGGGTGCTTTGGGGTAGCCCCCAAAACACCTTGTCCCCATGTTGATGAGGACAAGGGCCTCATCCCCACAACCCTGCCCGGTGGTTGTGGGGGTCTGCGGGCGGGGGGCTTATTGGAATCTGGAAGCCCCCTTTAACAAGTGGGCCCCCAGATCCCGGCCCTCCCCCCTGTGTGAAATGGTAAGGGGGTACAAAAGTACCCCTACCATTTCACTAAAAAACTGTCAAAAATGTTAAAAATGACAAGAGACAGTTTTTGACAATTCCTTTATTTAAATGCTTCTTCTTTCTTCTATCTTCTATCTCCCTTCGTTTTCTTCCTCCATCTTATTTTTCTTCTGGTTCTTCTGGTTCTTCTGGTTCTTCCTCTGGTGTTCTCGTCCAGCATCTCCTCCGCAGCGTCGGCATCTTCTTCCCTTCTTCTCCTCGGGCCATTCCGCATCCATAATGGCATGCAGGGAGGCTCCCGCTCTTCTCTTCATCTTCTTCTCTTCATCTTCTTCCCTTCATCTTCTTCTCTTCATCTTTCCTCCCACAGACCCCCACAACCACCGGCCAGGGTTGTGGGGATGAGGCCCTTGTCCTCATCAACATGGGGACAAGGTGCTTTGGGGGGCTACCCCAAAGCACCCTCCCAATGTTGACGGCATGTGGCCTGGTACGGTTCAGGAGGGGGGGCTGCGCTCTCGTCCCCCCCTCTTTTCCTGTGGCCTGCCAGGTTGCATGCTCAGATAAGGGTCTGGCATGGAGTTTTGGGAGGACCTCACACCATTTTTTTTTAAATTTTGGCGAGGGGTTCCCCTTAAAATCCATACCAGACCTGAAGGGTCTGGTATAGATTTTTAGGGGGACCCCACACAATTTTTTTTTTTTAATTTTGGCCGGGGTTCCCATAATATCCATACCAGACCTGAATTCATTAATAGCCGCGAGTAGTTTAAATGACTTTTTTCCTTTGAAATGTCATTTTGCTGTCAGACTGTTCTAAACACGGGAAACATGCGCTCCTTTACAGGCATACTATAGACACCCCCCCAGGTATGAAATTTAAAGGGATATTACACTTTTATTGTTTCACTTTAAGCATTATTAAAATCACTGCTCTTGAAAAAAACGGCCGTTTTTAAAACTTTTTTTGCATTGATCCATGTTCCCTGGGGCAGGACCCAGGTCCCCAAACACTTTTTATGACAATACCATGAATATAAGCCTTTAAAATTAGCACTTTTGATTTCTCCCATAGAACACCCCAAATTGTTCGCTGTTCGGCGAACTTGCAAACAGCCGATGTTCGAACATGAGTTTGACTCGAACTCGAAGCTCATCCCTAATCCCTAGTCATCTCCCCTCATGGAGCCCTTTTCAGTTCCAGCACGAGAGGAGAAGGCATAAAGTACACAAACACTACACTAATACCAGTACACGTAGGTACACTTTTAACCCCCTGATCGCCCCCCCCCCCCGCAGTTAACCATTTCACTCCCTGTCACAGTGCCACCAAGTGCAGTTTTCAGATTTTTCACTGATCAGTGTACTGGTGTCACTTGTGACACTAAACAGCATTAGGGCAGTAAGTGACAGTTAGTGGTAGGCCAAGGTAGGTTTAGAGTACCCCCATGTTTTCCAAAATAAAGGTTTAACCCCTTGATCTTCCCCAGTTAACCCTTTCACTCTCTGTCACTGTGGCATTAGTACAGTGCACAGATCTTTTTTCTGATCACTGTATTAGTGTCACGAGTTAGCTAGTTAGCGTCAGTTAGGTGTCAGCATCAGTCAGCTTCAATCCCAGATAGCGTCAGATTTGAACCCTTTGAATGCCAATAGCACTAACACACATGCACACACCATACACCTCCCTTACTAGAATATTATTTGAATGGATTAATATCTTTGATCTGATCAGATCTATACTAGTATCCTCAATAGTATAGTGTTCCCAAAAACACAGCATTAGCAGAATCAGCCCAGACACCTGCCAGCATCTGTGTTTAGCCCCTCTGCCCAACCCAGCCCACCCAAGTGCAGTATCAATAGATCACTGTCACTTACAAAACACAGCACACAAAACTGCAGCTTTAGCACAGTCATTGAACTGATCCCTATTAGCGCTAACAGTTCATTTTTTTGTAACGATTCAAGCAGTCGCTGACAACCAGGTGCTCTTTTTACTGTGATTCGCACTAGCTGTACCAATAAATTTAGTGGCCAAAATGTCCAAACAGAGGTACACTAGTGACGAGGCTTACACATTGCTGAACATCACAGAATAGAGCAAAGGGGAAGCCTCACTGTCAGTTTCAGGCTCAGTATACAAACCCGTAGAGAGCAGCGGCACCCTGACAGATAGCTCTGATGATGGAGTAGTGGTCCCTGCTAAGGTCAGGTGTACCTGACCCTGTTCTTCTGTTGCTGAGGTGCAACAACCACATGGTTCTCATATGGAGCAGAGAGCCAGTACTAGTGCCGCTCAACCTTCTGATGAACTGTCAGGCACCAGCGGCCTAGTACATCCTGGTCGTAGACAAACCAGCACTGCAGTTACACTTGGTGAGTCGCATAAGTGCAGTTCAAGCTGGTGGCTAGCACAAGTAGTGCCCTGCAGCCACCAAGAATTCAAAGACAGGCCAACAGAGCCCATAGCACCCTTCCTGATGCGTTTGCAAGTCCTGATTGGCAGCCCACCACTTCTGCAGTGCCCGTACTTCCCCCATTCACTGACCAACCTGGAATACAGGTGGTAATAGCGGATTTTAGTACCCTTGACTGTTACAAGCTGTTTTTCATGGAAGATCTGTACAGATCTACTATGGACCAAAGAAATTTATAGGCTGGTTAATTTATCGCCTCAAATCCAAATTTGACCCTTGTCAGAGAATTTGCCTGGAAACCTCTAACGGTTCCCGAATTTAAGACCTTTCTTGGCCTATCCCTCCTCATGGGCATAACTAAAAAGGTTGAGTTGTGGTCATATTGGTCCACTGACCCAATTCACCATATGCCTGTGTTCTCGGCTTCCATGACCAGGAATCAATACAAGCAAATCTTGCAGTTCATGCATTTTAATGACTATGAACTCTGTCGTCCCTGAGGTGACCTTGAATATGATCGGCTCCACAAAATTCGGCCCCTCGTAAACCACTTCAACCAACAATTTGCAACCTTGTTTATTCCCGATCAAGTTGTTTGCATTGATGAGTCCCTGATTACGTTTTACGGCCACCTTGCTTTCAAACAGTTTCTCCCCAGCAAGCGTGCCAAGATGGGTCAAGATGTATAAGCTCAGTGACAGCACCACAGGCTATACATAGCGTTTTCTGGTTTAAGAGGTTAAAGATAGCAGCGTGGAGCCCTGCCACTGCCCAGACTACATAGGGAGCAGCGGTAAGATTGTTTGGGACTTGGTGTCACCCTTATTTGGAAAGGGGTACCACTTGTACGTGTGCCACTTTTTAGTCACCTTTTTGATTCTGGAATTGGCGCATGTGGCACTGTGCCATATAATTGCCAGGGGCTTCCCCCAATGGCTTGTAGATTCCTGGCTTAGATGGGGGCAGAGCCTGCTTGAAGTTTAATAAATTGCTTGCAGTGAAGTGGAGAGGCACACGGTACAACCTTAATATGGCAGGGGTGGACTTTAATGACCAGACGATGGTGCCGTACTTAATTGCCCATAAGGCCAGACGCTGGTATAAAAAAGTGTCTGTATACTTATTCCAATTGGCTCTGCTGAATGCTTATGTGCTATACAAAGCATCAGGAAGAATTGTATCCTTCCTAAAATTCCAGGAAGGGATCATCACAGCCTATCTGTTTCCAGTTGGTTCTGTGGCCCAACTTCCCAATGCAAATGCAGTGAGCCGATTGCATAAGAGGCATTTTCTGGATGTCCTCCATGGTATCTCTACCCAAAGAACACCCCAAAGAAGATGTCATGTCTGTAGAAAACGCGGATATAGGCATGATACCCACTTTTATTGTCCCTACTGTCCTGACCAACCTGGCCTCTGCATCGGTGACTGTTTCCGTCGTTACCATACACTAGTAGAGTATTAGAATAGGGTACAGCACGGCACAGTCCTAGGGCACACTATCACACAAGGCCTTGAAATATGTTAGATGGCCATTGCATTGGGATAGACCCTAAGCTGGAATGTTTATAGTTACAATAAAAGTGTAAAAAAATAAATAAATAAATAAATAAAAAAGCCAAAAATAGTAGTTGTTTTATTGCTCTTCTCTCTATATTGTTCTCTTTCTATTGTTCTGCTATGTTTTACTGTATTTTGTGCTTAAAGCGGTTGTATAGTGTTTTTTTTTACTTTTACCTACAGGTAAGCCTATAATAAGGCTTACCTGTAGGTAAAAAAAAATCTCCTAAACCTTTACGGTTTAGGAGATATTCCCCTTGCTATGCGCCGCTGACTGCAGTGGCGCATGCGCACAGGGGATTCTCGGCTGAAGCCCGGCAGCTGCCGGACCTTGCCGAGTAGGAAATCTCCCGTGCGCATGCGCGGGAGTGATGACATCGCGGCTCCAGCCACTCACAGCGATGGAACCGCGATACCCGGAAGACACGCCGAGGCAACATGACAGCTCCCTCGGCGTGGACCAGGTAAGATACTGACGCCTCGTTCTAAGGTAAGTATTTCATAATGAGCTAGTATGCGGTGCATACTAGCTCATTATGCCTTTTGCTTTACAGGGTAAAAAAAAAAAAAAAAAAAATTTGCGGGTATACCGCTTTAACTGTAATGTTTTATTGTTACTGTGCTTTATCATGTTTGCTTTGCAAGTATTTCCTACTGTTACACTGTAAAGTTACTGTGTTTTATTGTTAACCATTATTTGCTTTGCAGGTACGCCATTCAGCTGCAGCACAGGTTTATTTATTTTGACAGCAACAGGGTTTGCCCTCATGATATGTAAATCCATGACTCCAGCTCTGTAGGAGGTCATTTCACCACCACAGTTAAAAAAAAAGAGCACATATGCCGAAGCATGGGGGCAGGGGTGGACATTAGGGGCGGATTGCCCCAATGCTTTGGAATATATTTTTATTTACTTTTCATGGCAGAGATTTCTTCACCCACATCGATCGATGAATGAGAAAAAAAGCATGGTGAGTGTATGCCCATCATTAGAAGTGGGTGGATGCAGGGCGGTATTTTAATGGTGGGCATACCACCGATCGATTGATGTGAATGGAAGAATCTGTTAGGTTCTCTTTTTTCATTTAACCCACAGGCTGCATGTAAAAAAAGAACATTACAATACATGCCCAACAAGGACCAGCGGTGTAACTGGTATGTTGCTTGACTTTGAGTGGTTATACCAGAATGATGCCTGCAGGTTTAGGTGTCACCTTGGTATCATTATTTTTCAGCTGGGAGTTGGCTTTCATGTAAAAGTAATCCTACCAGCTAATTAGCCGTTAGACTGCTTTTACAAGCAGTGGGAGGGAATTTCGACCGTCTTCCATGGTTTTCTTGAGCTCTTCTGTCTCACTGGGGAACCCGAGAATGTAGCTGGTGGTTCCGCCAGCTGACCATAGAGCTGATCGGTGACTAGAATGCCTCCAATCATCTCTATGGCCTAAGGAACCGAAAGCTACGAGCATTTCGCTGGATATAAACAGCGCCATAGGGAAATCGGGAAAGCATTTTATCACACCGATCTTGATGTGGTCAGATCCTTTAAGGGCTGAGTAGAAATCTAGAGTCTAATAGACCCCAATTTTTCCAAAAAGAGTACCTGTCACTACATATTGCTATAAGAGATATTGACATTCCCTGTGATAACAATAAAAATGATAAAAAAATGTTTTAAAAAAATAAAAAGGATAGTTTGAAAATAAATAAAAAACAAAATAGATAATTAAAAAAAAAATGAAATAATTAAAGCACCCCTGTCCCCTCGCGTTCACATGCAAAGGTGAACACAAGCGTCGGTCTCGTGTCATATGTAAACAGCAATTGCACCATGCATGTATCACCGCGAACGTCAGATGGAGGGCAGCAATTTTAACAGTAGAACTCCTCTGTAAATCTAAAATGGTAACCTATAAAGGCTTTTAAAAATGTATATAGTTGTCGCCGCTGCACCAGTGTGCGTAATATTAAATGTCGTGTTTGGTATCTATGTACTCGGCATAAGATCATAATTTATATTTCACCAAACATTTGGGCAATATAGTATGTTTTTGTGCATTACAATTCAAAAAAGTTTTTTTTCCCAAAAAATGCATTTGACAAATTGCTAAGCAAAATTGTAACACCCATCATTTTAATCTGTAGGGCCTCTGCTTTAAAAAAATATATAATGTTTGGGGGTTCAAAGTTATTTTCTAGCAAAAAAATAAACATTTTTATGTAAACAAAAAGTGTCAGAAAGGACTTGGTGGTTCAAGTGGTTGGAAGATTGGGTGATGTGTGGCATAAGCTTCTAATGTTGTGCATAAAATGCCAGGACAGTTCAGACCCCCCCCCCAAATTACCTCTTTTTGGAAAGTAGACACTCCAAGCTATTTGCTGAGAGGCATGTTGAGTCCATGGAATATTTTATATTATATATATATATATATATATATATATATATATATATATCAGAAAATTATCTTTTTTTTTTTACATAAAGTTCTCAATAAATTATATATTGCTCACAAATGCCATGGGTATATGTGAATTATACCCCAAAATACATTCTGCTGCTGTGTGAGACTTTTTGGGAGCCTAGCTGCGTACAGTACCCCGAAAACCAATCGCCGCCTTCAGGCTTTCTAAGGGTGTAAAATGGTTATTTTACTCCTTACTACCTAAGTCAATTATTTTGGAAAATGAAGAAAGAAAAGGATTTTTTTTTTTAATTTTCTTTTTTAAATTTTCAAAACTTTGTGACAAGAAGCGAGATCTGCAAATATTGAGCATGTCTCTCAGCAAATAGCTTGGGGTGTCTACTTTCCAAAATGTAGTCATTTGGGGGGGGGGGGGGGGTTGTGCTATCTTGGCATTTCATGGCCTCCAAAACTGTGATAAGTAGTGACAAATGAAATAAAAAATGTAAACCCATGAAAAAATTCTGAATGCGGTGATTGGTTTCATGGTCCTGTGCATGGCTACACTAAAAAAAAAGTCTCACACATGTGGTATCCCCATACTCAGGAGAAGTAGCAGAATTTTGGGGTATAATTCCACATATACCCATGGCATGTTTGAGCAATATATCATTTAGTGACAACTTTGTGTAAAACTTTTTTTCTTTGTCATTTTCCAATCACTTGTGACAAAAAAATAAAATATTCAATGGGCTCAACATGCCTCTCAGCAAAATCCCAAAACTTGTGGCAAAATTTAATTTTCCATGGACTCAACATGCCTCCTAGGAAATAGCTTGGGGTGTCTCTTTTCCAAAATGGGGTCATTTGTTTTTTTTTTTGCTATCTTGGCATTTCATGGCCTCCGAAACTGTGATAGGTAGTGAGGAGTGAAATCAAAAATTGATGCCCTTAGAAATCCTGAAGGCGGTGATTGGTTTACGGGGTCCTGTAAGCATCTAAACTCCCAAAAAGTCTCACACATGTGGTATCCCCATACTTAAGAGATGCAGCAGAATGTATTTTGGGGTGTAATTCCACATATACCCATGGCATATGTGAGCAATATATCATTTCAGTGACAACTTTGTGTAAAACTTTTTTTCTTTGTCATTTTCCAATCACTTGTGACAAAAAAATAAAATATTCAATGGGCTCAACATGCCTCTCAGCAAAATCCTTGGAGTGTCTGTTTTCTGAAAAGGTGTAAATTGGATGGGGTTTTGTACTGCCCTGCCATTTTAGCACCTCAAGAAATTAGATAGGCAGTCATAAACTAAAAGCTGCGTAAATGCCAGTAAATATTTTGTAGATGCTATAACTTTTGCACATACCAATAAATATACACTTATTGAATTTTTTTTTTCCCAAAACATGTGGCTGAATACATTTTGGCCTAAATGTATGACTAAAATTGAGTTTATTGGATTTTTTTTTATAACAAAAAGTGAAAATATCTTTTTTTCACAATTTTTTGTCTGTAGGATTCTGCACTACATATTTGCAGCTGCCTTCCCTTCCCCCTGGCTATATAGTTTCCCCCTCCATCTGCTGCTGCCCATTCTTCCCCCTTTGTTGTGGAAGGGTAGGCATCCTATGGCCATTGGTTTTCTCCCTGTGTGGATGATCTGGACACTATCAGGAAATATGACAAAAAGGTTCTTCATACAATCTCCTCAAAGTGCAGAATTTTGGATTCCCTCTGGGTTGGTGGCAATAGAAAATTTGGTGTACAGACTATCCCCAGAAATAGCAATTTCTGCTTGTGTGATTGACTCACGGATTTTCTCAGAAGTCTGCAGCAATATACAAGGTACCCCCTGTAATAAGAGTGTAAGTTTTGTAGAGATACTTCCAAAGGGTAAATATAATGGAAATAAGGGAACAAATAATCTTATTAGGCTATTTTTCTAGCCTTCAGAATAAGAGTGAATGAGGAAAATACTGCATTATGGCCACTAGGTGAAGCTTAGTATCATGATAAATACTGTAAGCATTTATTTCCCTCGACCGCGAGAGAAAATAGCCTAATAACATTCATTTTACTCTCATTCACACAGAACAAATGTACATATAGTTTCACAGGATGACTAGCTCTGCAAATTGTTATTATAAACACACCCCTTTAAATCAGTTATTTACAGCATTTCTTAATTTTTTTTGCAAAAAGGTGAGATTTAAAGCCTACAAATATTTGTTGTTCGTTAACGTTAATACAGTTTTATCTTTTAGACTAAGTAAGAATTTTGAAAGTTATGTTGTATCTGTGTGTGATAATAGTGATTGTAGTGTATTTTTATTGAAAACATGGTTTCAAAACACTTGCACAATTTTCACAGGAAGTACAATTTCAGTAGCACTGTATTTTAACTCTGCAGGTCCTTTGCGTTCAGAAAATATATGGTTTGGCGGGTCTTTACTAACCTTCAAATCTGTAAGTGAAAAATAGTAAAAAATAGTAAAATGGCAAAAATGGTCCAGGCACCCTAGGTGAGTAATAAGGGACAGGTGCCAGCAGCTAAATCTCCCCCCATGGCAGTGTCCAGCTCTCCATACCCTTTTTTTAACAATTCCTTACCTATCAGTCCTGAAAATAGCTAAAATTGATTCTCAGGACTTCCCTAAGACCCCTTTCACACTTGTATGACTTGCCCTGCGACTTGGGACTGCAAAGTCGCATGACAAGTCGTCCCCCATGTTTCCAATGACAACCATTCATATTAGTATGACTTCACAGAGCTGTCGCACTCTGAATGACAATTGCACGGTCATGCAACACTGTACCGACACAATTTTTATAATTAGTTTATTTTTTGCTAAAGGCCGAAAATTTAGAAAAATAAAAAATATATTTTTTCATAGTTTGTTATACAATTCTGCAAACGGGTGATTTTTCTCCTTCACTGATGTTCTCTGATGGGCAACGATGGTACCAGTGTCCCTGTAACAGAAGCAGATTATCCGCTTTCTTCTTTTCTCCTCATGCTGTCAGCATGAGGAGAAAAAAAAACGTTCACCAGCGTGTGTTTAGTTCCGTGATCAGCTGTCATTGGCTGACAGCTGATCACGTGGTAAAGGGCCACTGTAATTGGCCCTTTACCCCGATCGGTGATCACCGGCACTACTTTGGTCCGACTTTGATCCTACTTCAGCCCATTGAATATCACTGAAGTCAGATCAAAGTCGGATTGCCGTCTTAACAGATCCGACTTTGGCATGTGACTCATGCCCTGATGATCTTGAAGGGGAACACCACGCCAAATTAAACAAAAAGGCATTGGTTTCTCCTCCAGGAGCATACCAGGCCCTTTAGTCTGGTGTGGATTTTACCAGACCCTTACACAGGGGTGTAAGAGGGAGCACACAGCCCGGCAAGTCAGGAAAGGGGGTGGGGATGAGCGAGCGCCCCCCCGAACTGTACCAGGCCACATGTCCTTAACATGGGGGGTGGGTGCTTTGGGGCAAGGGGGCCCTGCGCCCCCCACCCCAAAGCACCTGATCCCCATGTTGATGAGGACATGGGGCCTCTTCCCGACAACCCTGGCCATTGGTTTCGGGGTCTGCGGGCGGGGAGCTTATCAGAATCTGGAAGATCCCGGCCCCCCACCCTATGTGAATGAGTATCAGGTATGTAGTGCTGGTAGATTTTAATCTACCGCTGATAGGTAAATCTAGTGGGTTACTTATTATAGGAAGTTATATTTGCCTCTGTTCCAGCTTGGCTGACGTTGCATGTAGTTCCACACTGTGCCGGTGGGTGTCGTTGTCGCCATGGGCCAGTGTTGGAAAAGCAACGTGTTGAAGCGTATGAGTGCTCCTCTGCCCTGGAGATAACTCGGTGGAGGTGGTCCTCCGAGTTGCATTCTGGGAGAGGGTATTTGTGGGACAGACGCCATGTTCTGGGGTTCGTTTTCAGCTACCTGCTGGCCCTCCTGGCCGAAAGGTATGTGTTAAGAGTACCACCTCGTGGTCCTCCGTTCCGGAGGCCCATGTCGCTGTGGCGTGTGGGTGGGCCCAGAAGCCTGTCTGGGGCCTACCACGGCAGCAGAGGAATGGTCCTGAGCTGTCTATCCTGAGCGAAGAAGCTGGACAACCGAGAAGATCCCAGGGGAGGACCCGTCATGGAAGGATCATGCAGAGTGCTGGTCTGGAGAGGGGCCTGGTGACTCGGTTCTCTGTTGTCTTCTCCCTCTGTTCTTCTTCCGATGTTGACTCGACGCTCTCTCCCACTCTAATGCTGGGTGCACGGTGTGCCACTTCTTGTATTGGCATGGTGCGGGGTCCCGGAGGCCCGCCCCTTATGATGTCACCACCCAGGGCATGATGGGTGGTGATGTCATAAGGGGCGGGTCTCCGGTGACCCCGCCTCATGCCAATATAAGTAATGGCACACCACGCACCCAGCATTAGAGCAGGAGAAAGCATCGAGTGTCATCGTCCCAAGAAAAACAGAGGGAGAAGACAGCTGAGAAGACCCGGCAGAGGCAAAAGACACAGAGAGGGCTAGAAGACATCAGCGGAGAGTGGAGAAGACCCGGAGAGGGGAGAAGAACCGGCAGAGGCAGAAAACATCAGCGGAGGAGGCAGAAGAGCCAGAGAGGGGAGAAGAAGTCGGAAGAGACGCCGGAGCTGCCTTAATAAATTACTTTAAAAACCTGTGTACTGCGTTTTTATCTTTGACACTTTTTTTTAGGTGAATGGGTAGGGGTACTATGTATGGAATACTCATTCACAAAGGGTGGGGGGCGGGATCTGGGGGCCCCCTTGTTAAAGGGGGATTTCAGATTCTGATTAGCTTCCCGCCCGCAGACCATGACAACCAATGGCCAGGGTTGTCGGGAAGAGTCCCTTGTCCTCATCAACATGGGGACAAGGTGCTTTGGGGTGGGGGGCACAGGGCTCCCTCTGCCCCAAAGCACCCACCCCCTATGTTGAGGGCATGCAGCCTGGTACAGTTCAGGAGGGGGGCACTCATTATCCCCACCCCCTTTCCTGACCTGCCAGGCTGTGTGCTCGGGTAAGGGTCTGGTATGGATTTTGGGGGGAGCCTCACACCATTTCTATTGGCGTGTGGGTTCCCCTTAAAATCCATACTAGACCAAAGGGCCTGGTATGCTCTTGGAGGGAGAACCCATGCCATTTTTTTTTTTACATGTTCGTGGAGTTCCCCCTAAAGATTCATACCAGACAGTGCCTGGTATTGTCCGGGATCAAAGTCGGATCCCTGTTCATTAAAGTCGGAAGCATGTCGGACTTCAAGTCGCAGGGCAAAGTCGGATCCACAGTCATACGACTGTCGTGTCGTACCATTGTGAAAGGGGCCTAATACTGTAGATTGTGATGGGGCTTGACCTTGAGTTGAGATTTTTATGACTTTACATAGAATTTGAGGATTCAGTCATTCCTAACACCTACGCATTTAGCTTAATTTACCAGCCTGGTTACATCGACTACACCGCTGAGGCACCTACATGCCACTGGTTAGACAAATATACAGAAGAGATGTGTATTTGGTCTCTCATTCTGTGTCTCTGCACAGTGCCTTTAGAAAAACGTATCCTCTAGTCTTATGACTGTTCCTTTGCATGATCTGTGACCTTGCCGCCTTCAGTTGTAGCACTACTGTCATAGCCACTCACACAGATGCTATGGGGCCCAGATAGGGGCCCAGACAAGAGACCAGGAGGAGCATTCTCTCCTGAAGGGCAGCAGCATGGAGCTTAGCCATGCTGTGCTATCCCCCCTGCCTTTACTAGTGTCCCTGAATACTGTCAAACCTCAGGCACTGCACTGTGACTTATACAGTTCCACTTCCTATTGCTGTTACTAGCACAGTGGGATCCTGCCCCAAACTCTGCCAAACTCTGTTCTGTCTATGGAGAGGTCAGGAGTATGCAATGTATTATTTACATAGTTAATCTGGTTGAAAAAAGACACAAGTCCATCCAGTTCAACCAACATACCTCACTATATAGGGCACAGTAATATGCACAATATGGAGAAATCAGATTTATGTAAGAACTCTGCTATACTTTCTTTATTCCATTATATCCTATTCTGTATGCTGTGCTGTACATTTTCTATTCTGCACCACCTCATTTAATGGTCTGTGCTGTAAATTACTTAATCAACACAGACTCATTTTGTACACTGTGTGATACATTCCCTAATCCACATCACTCATTTTGTACACTGTGCTAAATGTTTCCTGTTACACACTGCCTCATTCTGTAAACTGTGTTGTAAATTTACTATTCCACCCGGACTTATTCTGTACACTGTGCTAAACATTCCCTATTACACACTGCCTCATTCTGTATGCTGTACTACGCCTTTCCTAATCCACACTGCCTCATTCTGTATCCTATGCTGTATATTCCTTAGGCTTCATGTACACTTGGCCATCATATACCGTGGCCGCGGGAAAATGCAAAACTCGGTTTTGCCGTGTTTTGTGTTTTACCACGACCGGCTGGCAAAAAGTTTCTATCCTGAACGCAGTTTTTCCACATTCAGGAGAGGGAAGTTGAGGGAGGTTGAAGCTCACCTGACCACAGCAGCTCCTAAACTCTGCTAAAAGCATATGTGTAAATTGACACATATTGTAGGCCACTAACTCCTAAACTCAAGTTTAGGAGATGCTAGTGTACATGAAACCTTAATCTGTACTCCCCCATTCTTTACACTGTGCTGAGCATTCCCTATTCCACACCACCTTATTTTTCCAGTGGACCACATAAGCTGTTGTTAACCCTCTGATGCCATACATATATACAGTACAGTACAATGATTATAACACTATTTTATGAATATTCTAATTTTTCACATTGTAATATTAGTGTTAAAAGCAAAAAGCGCATAAATAAATTGGGTTTAATTCATGTTTAATATGATCACATAAAAAAGCACTTATTAAAAAACTGCTGAACCCTGCTAAAAACATGTTTAAAGCTATATGCCACACTTCTTTTTTTTTTTTTTTCAATTCTTTATTTATTATTTTATCATTACATATCTTATGTTACATATCAAAATACACAAATTAATATCATTATCCCCAGCTCCCCTCGGCCCATCCCCCCCTCCCCCCCACCCCCCCAATCCTGCAGGGGACTACTCAGGGGACAGCCCTCAGAATTAGTCTCACCAGTCTCAAATCTCAAATTGATCTCCCACCTTTTATGCCATATTTGTAATCTCCTCTAGGTAACTCCAGGTCCTTTTAAATTTGTTCCAGCCTGCCCATTTCCCCGTCAGTTCCTCCTCCTCGTCAGGTACCAAACCCCCATCATCCAAGCACTTGACCTTATATATTTCGTTTATGCAGAAGAGCCAGTCTCGTATATTTGGCCTTGACGAATCAAGCCATTTCAAAGCGATCTGCCTCTTAGCTGCATCAAGCATAATGGGGACCATAGAGGATTTATAACTCTTTACCGACCTCGCAGTCCCATGGAAGAGACATGCCCACGGATCCTCTGCTATTACTTCCTCAGTAATCTCCTTGATCAATGTTATAATTTTTTTCCAGTAGATTTTGATGATGGGGCACTCCCACCAAATGTGGGCCATTGTTCCTAAGCATACGCACCCCCTCCAACAGGTATCCGACTTCGTACTATCCATTTTGCTTAACCTGTCTGGAGTGGCATACAATCTTGCAAGACATTTATAGTGAATTTCCGTTCTCCTAGTGTCTAGTGCTGAATAGTGTACCAACTTCAAAATCTTTTCTACCATATCTTTACTACATTGTGACCCTAGTTCCCGCTCCCACCTTTTGATGTAAGGGGGCACCTCCAGCTCCATCTCTGCTCCCAAAATCCTGTAAATTTGAGCTATAGCACCACCTGTTTGCTCCCTCGCACAGAGCTGCTCAAGCAGTCTTTACTCCTCCTCACTCTTCTGAGTGGTTTCGGTAATTTATCTATAAAGTGCGGGAGCTGGAGGTACCTCCATTCATCCATCACCCATAGCTCCGGTTCGTTCCTTAGATCAGTGAACGTGCGAATTCTCCCCTTCCTTAAAATTTTTTTTAATAGAATGTAATCATCTTTTAACCAATTCCCTCCCACCTCCCTCCTCCCAGGTTTAAAAAATAATTTTTTTTTCATATTCATCAGTGGTGAGTTGTGTGTCCATTTATTCTGGGTGTGTATCAGGTCCCAATATTTAAAAGTGTTGTGTGTCAATACAGCCGTATTAATACTGAGTGCTCTATATTTTGGGGGATTCCACAAAATGTGCCCTAAGTTAGTGTTACTCAAATAGTGTTCTATCTTAACCCATCGCTTCTCCGATCCCTTTTTGAACCAATCAATGACTTGTGAAAGAATTACTGATATATAATACCTATTGAAATCAGGCAGAGCAAGTCCACCTTTTTTTTCCCCTGCTTAAAATTGCATAGGAGATATCATTTTGACCGCATTTACGCGCCCAAACCAAGAAAGAGGCCTTGATGATATTCTTCTCGCTTCTTGCCTAATCTCATCTAGCAATGGGATGTAGTTTTTTAAATACAATTTTTTAAAGGTGTTAGCTAATTTAATCCCCAAACACCTGATTTCCTTTTTCCAAGGAAAGGGGAACACTTCGGCTAAATGAGCCTCCTCTTGCTTACCCGTACTGATATTTAGAATCTCTGACTTCCTCAAGTTTATTTTAAATATAGATATGTCCCCGTATCTTCTAAAGATATGAAGCACATTTGGGAGAGTTATTCTGGGATTCGTAATGAAGAACAGGACATCATCGGCGAATGCCGCGAGTTTGTGTTCCTCAGCTCCTATCTTCACCCCACTACAGTCTGGGTTATTACGAATAGTGGCCAGTAGAGGTTCGAGGGACAAAACAAACAGGAGAGGGGAGAGAGGACAGCCCTGCCTAGTACCATTTACCATCCTGAAGGGTTTTAAAGGAAACCCGTTTACCTTTACGGAGGCCGTAGGGTTATTATAAAGTATTTTGACCCACGAGATAAACCTCGGACCGATCCCCATGACCTCAAGAGTTTTTTGAACCCCCAGTCTACCCTGTCAAACGCTTTTTCGGCGTCCACTGACAGGAATAGAGCTGGGGGCCCACCCCGTTTACAGGTTTCTGTCAGAAGCACTGCTCGCACCCCGTTATCCCTGCTCTGTCTACCGGGTACAAAACCTGCCTGGTCAGGATGCACCAAGGTGGTCATTTTTTCTTTCAGTCTGTTGGCCAACACTTTCACATATAGTTTAACGTCTGCGTTCAGCAGCGAGATGGGTCTATAGCTCGAACAAAGCCTGGCGTCCTTCCCCTCTTTTAGTATCAGAGTGATCGTCGCGGCTAGTGCTTCTCTCTCCATTTCACAATTGGTACCCAGTTTGTTCCAATAATGACAGAGCCTAGGTACCAAGATATGTTTCAATTTTTCTAGATAGATAGTGGTAAATCCGTCAGGGCCTGAGCTCTTACCCTTTGGGGAGTCTTTCAGGGCGGCCAAAATTTCCTCCTCCTCAATAGGCCTGTCCAAGGTAGAACTCTCCTCCTCGGTTAGCTCTGCTACCCCTGCCCCTTCAGGAATTCCTCACCCCTACCCATGCGAGTACTGTCCACCGCTCCCTGTTGCCCAATAGAATATAGGGCAGCATAAAACTTTTTAAACTCTTCTGCCATGCCTCTACTGGTCACTATTGCCTCACCTCTTTTGTTTTGTATTTTTTCAATAAAGTTCCGACCCCTTTTTTTCCTTATTAATCTGGCCAGGTGCTTACTCTACTTGTTTGCCCAAAGGTAGTTATCCTTAGTTATCTTATTAAGAGCTCTTTTTGTATCCTGTTCCATCGAGTCCCTCAGCTCCTCCCTTTTAGCGGCTAGTTGACGATAGCGGTCCTGATTCTGCCCCTTAGACTTTTTATGTGCCTGTTCCAAGGAAAAAATTTCCTCTATCAGCCTTTTCCTTTCCTCCTTTCTCTTTTTTTTAGCCCTGCTCCTATTGAAATGAGGATCCCTCTAATATAGGCTTTATGCGTTTCCCATAGGATAGAGGGGGAAACCTCTCCAGTGTCGTTCGATTTAAAGAAAAAATCCACTCCCTCCTGGACCCTTTCTGCTACTTTAGGATCCTTCAGCATAAATTCATTCAACTTCCACGAGAAGGGTTGACCTTGCCCTTCTGGGAACCTCACCCTTATCGTGACCGGAGAATGATCTGAAAGAGATAGGATTTCTATTCTGGTTTCCTCCACCCACTCCAGAAGGCTGTGGTCCACAAATATATAATCTAATCTAGAGTAAGTCCCATGCACAGGGGAGAAGAAGGTAAAATCTCTTTCTTTAGCATGTTGCAGTCTCCATGCATCCATCAACTGGCAACGGAACAGCCTCCGCCCGATTGCGCCGATTGAAACCTTCCTTATCCCCTGGGCACGGGACGTACTATCCAGGTCAGGGTCAAGGCAGAAGTTGAGGTCCCCCACCAACACTACCTCCCCCTCCCTGAACTCCTTCAACTTCGTCAATACTTGTCCCAGAAATACCGTGGGACAATAGACGTTCACCAGAGTAAACGTCCTATTCCCCATATTACCCTTCAAAAAAATATAACGACCCTCAGGGTCCGTCATTCTATCTACTAATGAGAAATTAGTGGCCCTTGAGAACCCAATGGCAACTCCCTTCGATCTTTTAACAGGTGTATCCCCATAGAACCACTGAGGCAACCTTGGAGAAAATAACCTGATTCTGGAATCTAGGGTCAAATGGGTCTACTGAAGGAATACTATATCGCCACCTAAGTGTTGTAGTTCCCTCAATATTTTATGTCTTTTTGTAGACGAGTTTAACCCTTTCACATTATATGATATAAATTTAAGCTCTGGCATATCTATCAGACCAGCCCTTCTCCCCAACCACCTGCCCCCCTGGGGCCCATCCTGCAGGAACACCTCCCCATGCCCACACCCCCCCGTTCACCCTCCTGAGTTGATCAAGAACTTGCCTCATCTGCCTTCTCCGCGCCAATGTTCCTGCTGAGAGATCTGTAAAAATCTGTAAGTTTTTACTTTCAAAACTTATTGGGGGAACCCCCTTTAGGTTCTTCCATATTTTTTCTTTATCCTCATACGAGTGAAACTTTACGATTAAGTCTCTGGGAATGTCTTGCTTTATGTTTGGGGGCTTCCTCACTCTATGAACCCTATCAATTCTTAGGACCTCTTCTTCCCACCTGCCCAAAATAGGGTTGAATATCTTTCTCATCTTCTCCCCCAAATCCTCATTCTGTTGCTCCGGGATGAATCTGATGCGCAAGTTTTGGCGCCAGCTCTGATTCTCCTGTTCTTCTATTCTAAACGCCAACATGCCATTTTTATTCTGCATTTTCCTGACTTGTTCTTTTAAGTCAGAGATTTCTTTGGCTTGATTTCCTGAAGCCTCTTCTACTTCCTCCACTCTACGCAAGAGATGTCCCATGTCCGAGCGTACGTTTAAAATTTCCGCTTTTATCACACTTTCTAGTTTGGCGAACATTTCACTCATTTCAGTTTTACTTGGTATGAGCGCCATTATTCTTTGCTCATCAGCACTATTACAGGCAGACACTCCTTCCAGCTCTTGGTCTTCTCGGGTTCTGTCCCCCCTTTTGTTTCTGCTGGTCTTTCCTCTTATCCTTCACTCCTGATTGTTTCGCCTCCATTCCGGGGCTCTTTGCACTTGCTTCTTTTAGATATTTTTGTATAGAACTGGTGTTCAAGCTCTCCCTTGGGTTTTGGGGATCTGTTGCTCTTGATGAGCGGTCTCTCATGCTTCCACCCCTGTTCGCTCTTAACCCCTTATATTAAATAAGTATAATGTGCAAGAAAATTCTGGGCCTCCACCTCCCGGATTCTCATATCACTCCACTGGTCAATACTCTCCTTCTCACCCCATACGCCGGGCCAGTGGGTCTTTATTACTCGCGAGAAAAGTCCATGTAGGATACCGGGCCTTCTTACTTATCCCTGAGCCTGCTCAGCTATTGCACTCCAGGTGTATACCCCTTCATCCCAATTCCTATATTTTACTTGCCACTTTCACCTGCAGTCCCACATGCTACACGAATATAAGCAGGAGGGGGATAAGGGGCCAGCAGCGCAATCCCAAATAGCTCAATCAGAAACAGCAAAACAAAAAGGAAGAATAAATCAGAAAAAGCACTGCCGAGTGTAAGCATATCAGTCCTGATCTCTTATGGATTTTTATCGCTGTTCACACAGGTTTTATAAATAAGTTGAACTCCAAACCGCACTTGGTTGTTTCTATTATCAGTTAAACGGCAGCGCGATACTTGTCTGATTCACTGGTGACCTCGCATACCGCAACTTGGGATCGGGAGGGGGATCAGGAGGGACCTCGGCTTAATCTCATTTAACCCCATCCAAGATAAAGCATGTAGGTATATATACGTAACAGTCCTGATCTCTTGTAGCCGCTTTGCAGCTCAGGCTCCAATTAAAAGGTCCAGATTCAGAGACATACAGTTTTTACTTGTGGGTATTTAGTAGTGATAAAAGTACTACAAAGCTTTTCGTACCTTTGCTTCCTGCTTCTCCGTGCTCCACCAGCGTATTGTATTCGGCTGCAGTTAACTTGTTTTCAGCTGCCGCATAGTGGGTAGCGGACACTCGATGTTTAAGGTACAGGAGACGTTTTCCGACCCGTAAGCCCTCTGACTGGGACTCGGGGAATCCCGCCGTCCTCTGTTAGCTCTTACTTCCGAGCTTCAGAAGGGGCCGGTAGCCTCACCGTGGTCTTTTTCCTCCAGGTCTTCTCTCTGTTTAGCTCCCGGAGCTGCCGCTAACCCGTCTCTGTTTTGGCCGCTCTGCTAATTCAGGGGGGATTTCTCCAGGCTAATGCTGCTGCAGCCCTTACAGGAGGGAGGAGGTCAGGCAGACCAGCGGCCGTTCACGCGGCCTCGTCTGGGCGTCCCGCGGGCTCTCACCCCGCTCTGCATCTCCAGGACGAACGGGCAGCTCGTCTCCAGCCCTCACCCCAGCGCCGGCATCAGGCTCCTCCCCCGTGCGGACGTCACACGTCACATCGCGTCCGCATGTTCTGTCACATCTTTGATATGCCACACTTCTAATCAACTCTTTAGTAAGTACTCTTAAAGCAGAGATGATGAGTGCTATAAGGGCATCAACAAAGCTGTTTAAAATGTGATAATAACAAGTACAAGCGTGCATAATCTTATGCATTTAGACTGACATTTCTAAGCTACAACTAAAGAATGCCCATATGTATGAATTACAATCTAAATGATGTACAGTACTGTAGTTGGCTGGGAGTTTCCAGTGATCTTTGATATTAAAACTGTATATTCAGTGTGCCTTTCTTGCAGATGAAGTGCCCCTGAGATGATGTTCACTGATGATCTGGAATCTCTCAATAACAAATTGGTATTGTTTATTAATATACAGATGGCTCTTGTCCTTTTGCACTTGCATCTGTGCTGGAAGATGGCTGCATATCAAAAAGATTCCCCAGTTATAGAAATGTAAATTTCTAGCTATGCTGCTGGATTATAAAAGGGCGCCCTTTTATATATTTTTTTTTCATGATTTATTAGTACATACTAATTTAGGAGCAGCACTGGCATATTGTATTGTAACAGTTGGCGCAGAATCCCAAATTTTATTTATGCTGCTGGATTATGATTCCTACCATTAAAACTAGCAAATCTGTCTATGTAATTCATTTGGTAATATTGTTGTGAATTCCTCCTGATGCTCTGTTCTTATCTGTTCAATAATTTAAAGCTCCCTGGCAGGAATTATTCCTGTAAGATTGACATCTAGGTTTCCATGTTTTAAATGTAAGGTTTTACATCCTCCTCTTCTGCTGTAATTGCCTAGAATCTAAAACTTTTTTAAAATCTTTATCTCTTATATTCTATTAACATCTTATGTTAATGCAAAGTAAATCATACAAATATAGATGAAGGAATCAATTTAAAGGGTTAAGGATTCAACTAAGAGCAGGGATCCTATAAAGACTGCATTGATTTATAAGACTAAACATTTTTTACTTTTTTGATTTTTTTAGCTCTTGGTTACATTTGATGGGTTAAAAGAAATAAAGTTCTGTGCAAACATCTGAGGCACTTTAAATGGTTCAATAAAATATTTTCTTAGATGGTCATTTATGCCTTCTGGATTAGTGTGTCAAAGTTTGCTCTCTTCAGAACCAACCTGCTCAGTTTCTGCAGAATCAGTAAGCTGTTCTTACCTGGGTAAATTGTTTGATTTCGGTTCATCCCCAGTGCAAATGATTTTTTTCCTCCGTGCAACCCTGTGTCAAGGCATATTCGGTCAATTGTTCTTGCACTCCCTGTGTTTGTTCCCATGTGTGGTGTTGAACACTTTTTCTATGAGAAACGTTTATGCTATGTCCAGAAAAGCTACAGAGGAGTGCACCCTAATTTTGCTCTGCTGTGGGCCAGAGTCAGCTTAAAACAAACTGTTGCCCACTGTCAGCTGACATGGCTAAGCCACTCCAGGCTCTGGAAGAATCACAACAATAATGTCGGGATTCCTTGGCTGCCTAATAAACAGCTGACTCTGCCTCTCAGTGAGTGACTGAGAGTCGGGGCCAGCTGCACCTGCCCCTCTCCAGCCCAGTAAACCAGTGAGCCCCAGATGAGCAGAGCTGGAAGCAGTCACTGAGCAGAGCAAGAACTGAATGATCAGTGGTCATGTAGTCACTCAGTTCTCTGTGCTGGAGCTGACATGGGACAGCTGCAGCATTGCACCGATGCTGCAGCAAAAAGGTGAATATGAATTTTTTTTTTTATAAACCCTAGACATCTTTAAATTTGTTCAGTGCAATTCTCTCTGAGATATTCTTCCTAGATTCCTGTTTTGTTCACCTCTCTTCTAGTGTCTGATACTTGTTTAAAGCTTCAGACTATTTTTCAACCATTTCTTTTTGTCCCCAATCCTGACCTCTTGCTCATTTGACCTCAATCTTGCCTTGTGATTCTGTACCTCATTTTTTTTCTGCCAGCTGTCAGCTGCTGCTAGTCCCAAATAATATGAGGGCTGCAACTTGGGAGTCATCTAGAGCAAAGCCTATCAATCCTTGTGGGTTGCTATGGTGAATAAAGGGTGTCTTTCTGCAGAGAAGTTGTATCTGTCATACATGTTACAGGCTTGCTCACAGTTATTCCAGGGTGCTGTAGTGGTTTGGTGGATGAAGTCATCATTCAATCATAGGAAAATAGGAATTATCGCCAGCACACCTCGGTAAAGGGATAATCTCGTCATTTCTTTATATACTGTAAAGCAATAGGCATCAGAATTGGAACTTTTGAAACCTCATAAGAACCCCTTCTCAAGGCAGAGTGATGACCACTGCTTTACCTAAAAATGGACTAGGTTATCACTAAACCAAGGTGATGCTGGTGAAAATCCATTTTTTCCTTAGATTCTTCACCATACTCTTTGGGATCTACATTTTCAGGATGATGCAGAGGGTCTGCTACTACTGAGATTTAATAAGGTTGAACTACTAAAGGCAAATAGTCTGTTATCTTTGCAAGGAAAGTTTCTGTTAACATGTACAAGCAAACCTCCATTTTTTTTCCTAGTATATGATTGGGTATTCTTTGCAAAGTGAATTTTCACCACATTCACTAACCTATGTGAAATTCCTCTTACAAAGTGAACATTCTTTTTCCCTTTAGTAAATCAATGGGAATGTGTCAATAGAAAAGTGCGTTTATTAGGTCAAAGTTCCAAGCATTTATTCTGTGCAATGTGAAATAGTGCAATTAGTTATTTAAATGTCCTTAAACAAAGATACTAAAATAATTCTTGTTTGCAAAATAGTTTCGTGAGCTCTTTGTGGGCATATGCCTAGCACTTTTAATCTAAAGTTTAGTTAATTTTTTGGGGTTGGGATACAGTACCATACATATTTGCATGTGTAATGGTGTGTATTCCATTACCTGCAGGTGGCTTTTTCTGCTAAAAATCATCCACACCGTGGGGGAGATTTATTAAAACTGGAGAGTGCAACATCTGGAACAGCTCGACATAAAAACCAATCAGCTTCCAGGTTTTATTGTCACAGCTTCTTTGAACAAGCTGAAGTTGGAAGCTGATTGGTTACCACGTGCAGCTGCACCAGATTTTGCACTCTCCAGTTTTAGTAAATCAACCCCAGTGTCCTTCTACTACCCTGTGGGGCTGTCTGTCTTCATCTGCTTCAATAGGTTTCCTTGGCTAACCAATGTGTCTATGAACCTTATGCCCTGTACACATGATCGGACATTCCGACAACAAAATCCATGTATTTTTTCTGACGGATGTTGGCTCAAACTTGTCTTGCATACACATGGTCACACAAATCTTGTCGGAAATTCCGAACGTCCAGAATGCGGTGACGTACAATGCGTACGATGGCACTACAAAAGGGAAGATTAATAGCTAGTGTGCCAACCTTTGGGCTCCTTCTGCTAATCTCGTGTTAGTAGAAGTTTGGTGAGAGACGATTCGTGCTTTTCAGACTCATGCTTTTCCAATCGTTACTGCTCTTCAGTTTGTGCTTGTGGGTTCGTATCTGGTTTTCAGTGCATGTAGTCAGTTCACATTTGTTTTTCAGTGAGTATTTTATAGTACGTATTTGATTTTGCAGTGCATTCTTGTCCGCCTGTTTCTGATTTTAGCTCATTCTTCTCAGGCCTTTCTGTTTTTCAGTGCTTTCTGTTAGTTCGTTCTGACCAGCCGACCATTTTGAATGATGAGCACCTCACCCCGGACCAGAGGGTTTTTAACTACTGGCTGGCCAGGGCCAGAAGAGTGGTGGATAACGCTTTCGGGATAATGGCCAGCCGGTTACGCCTATTCCTTATGGCAATCAACATGCTGGAATATAAACTTAACCATATAATCCTTGAATGCTGCATTCTCCACAACTATTTAAGGAGAAATTGAATGAATTATGTTGCCTCAGTTGGGCCTGAGACTGGAGAAGAAACCCTTAGGGCGCTTGAAGCTGGCCGTCCTGGCTTGCCCCCCCAAAGCGCCCGCGAAGTAATAAAGAAGTATGTTGAGTAATTTGCCTGTAGGGGGGCCATTGATATGCCAGAAAATGTTTAAGAAGCATTTTCAAAATACATTTTTTAGTTAAACTGAAATAAGATTTACTTAGATTTACTGCTTGTGTTTCTTTTAGCTGTCTCCTAGGTTCTCCAATGGGCTTTTCTTTTTGGACATTTTCTTCAATAGTACAAACGTAATTTATTTGATACATGTGGTGACAATCTCTTCTTCAGCGAACTATTATTATGTTGTGGGTCTGCTACACACACACCTTGTTTTTGTTGTTAACGTATGTAATGCATTACTGATAAAAATATACATCATTTTCAGCACCATAAATGAATTTTGGTGAGTCACGAAAATGGCATGATTGTGGCAAATTATAAAGCACTGTGGGAGTTATTTACTAAAGTTAAATCCACTTTGCACTCCAAGTGAACAGCAAAAGTGCACATGAAACTGCACTTAAAACTGCACTAAAAGTGCACTTGTAGTGCAAAGTGGATTTACCTTTAGTAAATAACCCCCATTTCAGTGTAAACACCTACTTAGTCCAAAAAATTATATTGAGCCTTGAAAGGAGAAGCCACACATTGTTGAGTAGAAAACTTTTTACTCTGTGCACATTCACATGTGCGTTAGAAAAGGGTTTTTGAACAAACCAACATATTTTAGTAATAACATTTTTGTTTTGGACAGTACAAATAGCCTTTTTTGTGTTAAAGCAGGCATGTTTAAAACCATAAAACAATACACAACTCAGGAACTTACAAAGTTCAACTTTGACAAAGTGAAGGCAATATCAGACATTGGTATGTCCAAACTGTGTTGATATTGCCTTCATCAGATGGGGTGATGTCACCTATGTGAAAGCCACATTTTGAAGATGCACACAAATTGATGGTCAAAATGGGGATTTCCCTCCTGATTCCATGCCTAATGTCAACATGTGCTAGCTCCCATCATGGGGGACCAATGGACGTGTTTCGGGGGTGCAACCCCTTCCTCTCATCTACTTTGATTGCGAGGAAGGGGTTGCACCCCCTAAACGCATACCTTGATATCCCGTGATGGCAGATAGCACATGTTGACGCACTGTTTGCATCTTCAAAATTTGGCTTTCAAAATTTTGGAGAAAAGTTAGAAAAATAGAAAGAATTTGATAAATGTTGGTGTGTTCTCGATTCTGCCTAAAACATCAATGATGTTTTTGATTCTTTTTTCAACATCATTGATGTAATCCTTGATCTTCTGTAAATCCCGATTGCACAAAACAGTAGAAATCTCTCCTGCGCTCGGGTGTCAAGAATCTTAGTGTGTGGTGCGACCAGCTTTTTGACGCAATGCCTGCCATCTTGCAGCCCTCCTCAGAATAATGGGTATTCATAGACTAAAAGAAAAAAAGAAAAGTTTTATTAAAGCATAAAAACAGCAAGATGTATACTCACAAACAAGTATTTATACAAGGCTTTGACAATAGAGCAGGTACGCTGTTCTGAAGGCCGACACACCAGGACCTTATGTCGAGAAGGTCAAACCGATAAAAATTGGCTAATGGCTGACACGTTTCGGGGGAGTACCCAGGGCTGGTGCAAGGATTTTTGACACCCTAGGCGAAACCTAATTTTGCCACCCCCATTGGCTCAAACCCTGACTCCACCCCTTTGCACTGCCCATGTGACAGAAGGCGCCACTGTAGAGGAAGCATCGGCTCTGCTTCCTCTAGCGCTGGCTCCAGTGCTGCGCCTCTAATTACACTATCGGTCAGACTGAGTTAGTTACGTGCTGCACCCTACAGAGCATGCAGACGCGGAGGGAAACCAGCAGCCGTGCGCCCCTAGGCAGCAGTGCGCCCTAGGCAGCTGCCTAGTTTCCCTAGTGGTAGCACCGGCCCTGGGAGTACCTCTTTCTTCAGAGCCTAAGCGGGCAATGACTAGTCACTCGTAGTCACCTCTATATATGTGTGCCTGTGTCTGCTCATCCCAACTGTTGTCAACGCCCACCCTAATAGGTCACGCTCACCCACATGAGCCGGCCCTCCCTGGCTCCATCCCGTCGGTCCCATACTAGGCTGCTAACCCAACAGCTGAGAACTATTGCTAATAGATACTGAATCATATGGTCCAGTCCATATCACACAGTGTACACAAAACATAAACATGTAACATGTATCTAGTAATGCTTTTTGTAACATTATGTGTTCATTTGTATGTTTTATCAGATGTAAGCGGGCAATGGTTTCTCTGTAGTTCGATAGTCCACAGAAGTATCCTTCGGTACACATTTGTGGGAGAGTGTTAGAATTGTGTTTTTAATCTTTAGTATAAATACCCTCTTTTTATATTCTATTTTATACTTTATATATTATGGGGACTATTTAGCCCCGTTAGTGGTTACACCCTTTTGACAGCTATGAAGTAGGGTGTGGGTTTTTTTTCGATATCTCCTATGTACGTATGGGCTATAATATCTACACCTGGTATGAGCAGTCAGTATGTGGGTACCTTATTGTTAAAGTGGTTTTTTTTTATAGTGCTACTAACTACATAGGTTCTATTATATTTATTATATTTATCCATTGATATTTTATATATTTATTGTATTTTATTAATATGGTTTTCATACATATTTATAACACATAATTTGTATTTTGTATTTATGTTCCACTTTTGATGGATACTTCTGTGGACTCTACTGAGAAATTTGCTAGTGATTTGTTAGTCAATTAGCCAAATAAATTTTTGGTTGATTAATTAATCAATTTTCAATGAATCATTAATTAATTCAATTAATTTTTTAGTTTTCACCTTTGAGCAAAGCCCACTTTGTATGTGTGACTGTGAGCTGTTTTCTGATTGATATGCCGCCTCCCCTGTGCTATCTGGGCCTGTCACAGGTTTGCATCTAGGTCAGTAGAGGGGGCGGCTTAGAGCAGGCAGGGGTCACCTAGTGTGGCGCACGCATGTCATTGTGCGCGCGCACCCAACATTATTCATCTGGCTATAGAAAGGCAGCCCCATGGCGGCAGGAAGCAGTGGGTGGAACGCAAATACACCCGCTCTTCCAGGCCATGCCCCCTATACACGGTGCCCTATGACGTGCGTGCGCGGAAGCGGAAATGACGCCGCGGTTGGCAGGAAGTTGCGGGTGGAACGCAGGTGCACCCGCACTTCCTGGTTAACTGAGCGGCGTGTGTTCCACCTGCTGCCGGCAGCACCTCCATGACTCCCGGGAGTTTTTATGCTCTTTACTATTCCCCAACATCTGCCCACAGCATGATGTCAACATAGGGACACTATACAAGAGGTAAAATGCGCTTGTTCTCCTCCCCCTGGAGGGGCTTTGTCCCGATCATTTATGTTTATGTTTATGTTTATGTTTTGTGTACACTGTGTGATATGGACTGGACCATATGATTTAGTATCTTTTAGCATTGGTTCTCAGCTGTTGGGTTAGCAGCCTAGTATGGGACCAATGGGGTGGAGCCAGGGAGGGCCAGCTCATGTGGGTGGGCGTGACCTATTAGGGTGGGTGTTGCCAATAGTTGGGATGATCAGACACAGGCACACATATATAGAGGTGACTACGAAATACTAGTCATTGCCCGCTTAGGCTCTGAAGAAAGGGGTAGTCCCCCGAAACACGTCAGCCATTAGCCAACTTTTATTGGTTTGCCCTTCTTGACATTAGGTCCTAGTGTGTCGGCCTTCAGAACAGCGTGCCTGCTCCATTGTCAAAGCCTTGTATAAATGCTTGTTTGTGAGTATACAAACCATTTGGCGTGCAGTACTGAGGTCCACCAGCAGTTGTCTCCTGGCAGTTTGGAGCTGTCAGAAGAGCTTTTTCCTGCTGGTATTCTGTCACCTTTGGGCCGCAGTACTGGCATCCACCAGCGGAGGAATCCTGGCAGTATGGAGCAGGTATTCCCCTCTGCAAACAGGTGTCACCTGACCTTAATTAGCAGCTGCAGTATAAATACCCGGCAAGTGCTCACTCATCTTGCCGTGGTATTGTCCTTGTGCCCTAACCTGCAGCCTGTTTACCTGTTATCCTGATGCCTGATGCCTGTATTCCATATCCTGTACCTGTTATATCTGTTCCTGTATCCCTGGATCTTTGCCCTGCAGCCTGATGCCTTCCATCCTGTTCCCTGTCTGTTTACCCCTGGCCCCCCATCTACTGATCTCCTGTTTATGACCCTGGCCTGGCTTGACTACGATTCTGGTACTCCCTTTTGCTACATATGCTGGTTGGTTTATTATCACTGTTTGGTTGTT
This sequence comes from Lithobates clamitans, assembly GCA_037952925.1. Lineage (NCBI taxonomy): Eukaryota > Metazoa > Chordata > Amphibia > Anura > Ranidae > Lithobates > Lithobates clamitans. Next base: position 733,115 of record JBBGZY010000654.1, read on the forward strand.
TGGTTTGTTCACTCTGTTTGTATTGGTGGTGTGTTCACATGTATATGCATTTAACTTAATAAACTTACTTTCACCTATATATGTCTGGCTCACTCTGTTGCAGTCCACACAGTTCTGGTCTTATCTGGTATATGACAAAGTATGGTATTATCCATAGAAGAGAGGCAGCTAAGGAGAGCTTCAATGGTGAAAGGCTTTCTGAACAGCATCGACAACTATGAGCAGCAGAGAAAAGCGAAGGGATCTGGAAGCCGCACACCGGTCTGATGATAAGTGCCTTTATTAGTAAAAAAGTTGGATCATGGAGGTATACAAAAACACCACAGCAGAAGTGTACAGGGATCAACTGACACGTTTCGCACTCACAGCGAGTGCTTACTCATAGCTATATTCAATGATAGTGGTGGCTAATTTTATGTGCCTTTCATTGTACCTTACTCCTGCAGTTATTCAGGTTATGTTGGCCAATTCAGGACAAATGGTCCTACATATACTTCTGTACTTTGTATTTTACATTGAAAAAAATTTTTGAAACTAAAATTTAAGCAATCCTAATTTTATATAACTATTTTCAAAATTATTTTTTATTTTTGTTTTTTTCTCATAAGACCGTTACCTCCCTGGTTAAGCAAACACAGCCAGGGATAGTAATGAAAACTGAGTAATACCTTAGGCAAAAAGGAAGTCTTGGACCTCAAACTACTTTGTCCTGATACAAAAAACAAAAAAAGGATCACAAGATAACGCCACCAGCTCAGATAATTACCTTGCAATCATCTCAGATAATCACCTTGCCGAGGCAATGGCTACAAGGAACACCACCCTTTAGGTGAGTGTAGAGAGAGGAATTTATCCAATTGGTTTTAAAAAAGCCAATTCCAGATATGTACATATGTACCATGTTTGTGTACCTAAAGCCCATGGTCTTATGATATTATAACATATACCGCTAATGTCAACAAACGTACTAGAACATACTGTATTTTAAAAACTGATACTAGGAAGACTGAGCTTCACCATATTCAAATAAAAATTTGAAAAAACACATAATCTCTTTTTATGGGTAAATGAAGACCAAATATTAACAAATTGGAAACAAAGTATCTGTTTTGTCTTTCTTCCTACTAAGAGTATCCAGCTTTTCCTTGTTGTTCCTGCCTGTGTTTATTTGACCAGAGCAGAGATGGCCTTAAAAAAGAAGAACAATACAAATAAAAACAATGAAGCAATTGTAAAAAAATAAATAAATATGTAAATCTGTAAATAATTTTTAAAAGCTAAACAAATAAAAAAATAGTAATGACAGGTGACAAAATGGCTGGGTCTGGACCAGCATGTCTTTCTTTTATTAAAGGTCAGGTTCCTGCCCTTTCTATCTTGTTTCAGAGCCCATATGTCTCAGAGTCGATGAGAAAAACCTGGCCACGTCCCTTGTATGTAGTGACATCATCCCTGAGGAGATCTGAGCCTAACGGATCCATGCTAATTGGGCAGAGTGGACCCAGAAGCAGACGCAACACAGCTGGACAAACTGACATCCAGCCGCTTCCTAGAGCTACTCTGCAATCACCAGCCGCTTGCCTGCCAATCTCTGCAGATCCTCCAATGCCCATGTTCTCTAGAATGACACGCTTACTACCTACTTACATTTAGTGAGTGCAATACTTTTTATTTATCCATTATGCCACTTGTGTTCACGGTTTACATTTAGATGGAGGCTCCCTCTTTTGTTTTTTTTTACTTAAGTAAAACCTAATCTGGTTCTCTCTGCACTTCAAAAATTGGCTTTTTTAAAACCAATTGGATAAATTCCTCTCTCTACACTCACCTAAAGGGTGGTGTTCCTTGTAGCCATTACCTCTGCAAGGTGATTATCTGAGATGATTGCAAGGTAATTATCTGAGCTGGTGGCGTTATCTTGTAATCCTTTTTTTGTTTTTTGCATCGGGACAAAGTAGTTTGGGGTCCAGGACTTCCTTTTTGCCTGAGGTATTACTCAGTTTTCATTACTATCCCTGGCTGTGTTTGCTTAACCAGGGAGGTAACGGTCTTATGAGAAAAAAATAAAAATAAAAAATGTAATTTTGAAAATAGTTATATAAAAATAGGATTGCTTAAATTTTAGTTTCAATAATTTTTTTCAATGTAAAATACAAAGTACAGAAGTATATGTAGGACCATTTGTCCTGCATTGGCCTACATGGCCTGAATAACAGCAGGAGTAAGGTAAAATGAAAGGCACATAAAATTAGGAACATGAACATGTAACAGCCACCATTATCATTGAATATAGCTATGAGTAAGCACTCACTGTGAGTGCGAAAGGCATCAGTTGATCCCTGTACACTTCTGCTGTGGTGTTTTTGTATATCTCCATGATCCAACTTTTTTACTAATAAAGGCACTTATCATCAGACCGGTGTGCGGCTTCCAGATCCCTTCGCTTTTCTCTGCCTTACCTCGCATTAGCCAGCACCTGGGACTCTCCTCTTGAAGAATGTTGCTAGCCTTTCTTTTCCACTGATTGGAGCCTACCTGAGCGGTGGAACCTTCTCCAACTATGAGCAGCAACCAGCAGGACCAGAGGTTATTGAGACTATTAAAGTTGCACCAAATAGAGAGGAAATGATGATATTGGCTTTTTACAAACTGAAGCACCTTTTGGAGAATGAAATGACCCAATGGTGGGACATCATATTGTTGCAAAAGTATTTAGAAGTGGATAGGATCCCTAGAGGATTGAGATTAACCAAACTATGTGATTTTTTTGGTTGAGGACATTGGTCAGGATTGGATTAGAGAAATGCGGCTATTTAACAAGTCCTGGCTAGAAATGATCATTAAACAAAGGGAGAGCAATTTAGAAAGTATCAAATTGGATATTATTAGCATCCAGGAACAGCTAGAGGCGTTTATAGACATAGAATCCTTTTCTGCATGGGATACGAGAATCAATGAACAAACAACAGAGTTTGAGGCAGATTTAATAGTTAAGAAATCAGGGAAATTTGAAAGGGATAGGCAGGATTATATGGCAGGGCGTGAGTTCAATTGGAAGAAAGACAAGATGTCTGTATTCCCAACCAATATACAGGAGGGGGGCCCCGAGAAAAGAGACCACCCTGCGACCAGCCTTTCATCTAATGCCAGCAGCGGGGCGAATAGAAATAGAAATTACAAAAGGAATAACAATAAGAATAAAAATAAACATTGGGTTAGAAACAATAGAAATTAAAGTAGAAACAATAGAAATAGGAAACCCAACGAATGGTTGGACTATGGACCCTATAGATGTAGTGTGCATGAAGACTTCCTGCCCCTTCAGCTTCCGATGGGCTCACCTGTTGATCCTGATCAGGATGGTAAAAGTAATCCACTTCGGGGCCGCCCCCTATACACGGCACCCTATGGCGTGCGTGCGTGGAAGCGGAAATTATGCCACGGTTGGCCGGAAGTTGCGGGTGGAACGCAGGTGCACCCACACTTCCTGGTTAACTGAGCAGTATGCGTTCCACCTGCTGCCGACAGCGCCTCCATGACTCCCGGGAGTTTTTATGCTCTTCACTATTCCCCAACATCTGCCCACAGCATGATGTCAACATAGGGACACTATACAAGAGGTAAGATGTGCTTGTTCTCCTCCCCCTGGAGGGGCTTTGTGCTGATCATTTATGTTTATGTTTATGTTTTGTGTACACTGTGTGATATGGACTGGACCATATGATTCAGTATCTTTTAGCATTGGTTCTCAGCTGTTGGGTTAGCAGCCTAGTATGGGACCTATGGGGTGGAGCCAGGGAGGGCCGGCTCATGTGGGTGGGCATGACCTATTAGGGTGGGCATTGCCAATAGTTGGGATTAGCAGACACAGGCACACATATATAGAGGTGACTATGAGTGACTAGTCATTGCCCGCTTAGGCTCTGAAGAAAGAGGTACTCCCCCGAAACGCGTCAGCCATTAGCCAATTTTTATCGTTTTGACCTTCTCGACATCAGGTCATGGTGTGTCGGCCTTCAGACCAGCGTACCTGCTCCATTGTCAAAGCCTTGTATAAATGCTTGTTTGTGAGTATACATCTTGCTGTTTTTATGCTTTAATAAAGCTTTACCAGTGGTAATGCACTAGGTCGGTGTGCCCTCCTTCTTTTCTTTAGTCCCAATTGCACACCATGATCTCCCTGATGAGGACTTGTGCACTTGTGAAATGTGTTTCTTCTTCAACAACATCCACATCACCTAAAAAAAAAAAAACACCATCTATTATAAATATGCAGGCATCCATCTATTACCTAAAGTTGTGGTCTCAGACACTCACCTGTTGTGGTCACTATTTCACCCACTTCATAAACCTCTCCTTTCTCCACATCCTCTGGTTGTTGTTTTTGGATTTCCCCTTCTTTGGGAGGTTGGGGGTCCCTGGTGACCTCAGACATCCTGAGTCTTTTCTCCACTATGTGAATAAAATAAAGGTATACTTAGCACACAGATATTTGAGGCAAGAAATAGGAATATGAAACATTGCTTGGAAGTGTCATACAATTGTCTGTTTTGGCAGAGTTCAAAGCTGAATACATGATTTTTTCCCTATACAAAGCTGGAATACTTACCTTTTTTTGTTAAAGTATCACACATGTAGAGACCCCTAGTATCCACTGGAGCACCTGTGTGGGACACCCCTAAAAAGTTTGTTCTGGTGTGCCACACTAGTGCTCCTGCATCCAGATGTGTAAACAGCTGCTGAGTGTCCTCTCCTTACACTGAATCAAGTTTGCATTACATTCTAGTTACAAACCCATTTAGACAACAATGTACTAAACTTCTTTTAAGACAAATAGGCATGACCAAATGTAGTTAACCTGCGTCTGCAAAAAAACATTGTATTAGCAGGCGAACGAACAATGTTTACTACGAACGATTACTGTGCCCACGAACCTGAAACTTGCTATTTTAAACTGTACAACAGTAAAGAAAAGCACATGGAGCAGCACGAACGTAAGAAGAAGAATAGGAACACACAACAAAATGCTTACTTTTTTGCAGCACTCTCTTGATTGTTCTGTACTGATTCTGCTCCCTCAATTTCAGGTCTGACCAGCGTTTCTTCAGTTGATCCTTGGATTGCCGTACCCCAAAATTCTTCGGCAGACTTTTCACAATTTTAGTCATGATCTTGGCCTTTCTTACATTTGGGTTTGGGTAAGGTCCATGCTTCCCGTCATAGTCGGCCCTCTTGAAGATGTCCACCGTCTCCACCATCTCTATAAAGGCCATTTTTGTGGCCTTAAATATCCTCTGGGATTGGGATGTTTGTGGCTCCGGCCTTTTGTCCTTGCTGCTGTCTGCATGCACTTGTTGTCTCTCTGCCATGTGCTCTCCCACTGTGCCGAAAGACAAGGGGCAGGGAATATACTAGAAAGAACATCTGGGTGGGCAGAGTTTCATGCATGCGCAGTGTATATAAAGCGTAACATGCGTGTGTCATACGTACGATCTGTGAGCGGAGGAAGGAGTAGCGGAAGCGCTGATCATTCTAACAAAAGTACAATTTTAACTTTGCATCAGTGGCCTATACTGCTTCTAGATTGAGGCCTATATTGGGACAAGATTAGGAGAGTTCAGCCTGACATTAGGGTTTGTCTTGTGTTGTGTCTTGCAGAGAAAATGGATCTATTAAATGATGAGGACTTTATCCCCATATTCATTGCTATGTACAGGGAGCTGCCCTGTCTGTGGCAGGTAAACCACCCTTTTTATAACAATAAACCAAAGAGGAAGTCAGCGCTGGATCAGTTGCTGGAATTTGTGAAGCCGGTGATCCCCACGGCAGACATCCCCTCTTTGAAGGCTCTAATTGGTGGCATGAGGAGCACTTATAATAGGGAGCGCAAGAAGGTCCAGGATTCCCAGAGATCAGGACCTTCAGCAGATAACATTTATGTACCCAGGCTGTGGTACTATGATAGACTGCATTTTCTGGCAGGCCAGACTGAACCCAGGCCAGCACTCTCCAATCTTCCTTCAAAGCTTCCTTCCACCTCAGCTGAGGCTTCCGACATCCAACCTGTGCCTTCCAGGCAGGAAGAAGTCCAGCTTGAGCCAGGTATAGCATTGTTCTAGTCAAATAATTAATGATGTTAACTAGATGTTATTATTGATCAGTAATTTCTGATTTTACAAAGTGTTTTACATATCAATAGATAGTAGTGGCCACAAATGATTGGGACAAGAATGAAAAATGCTGGAGTCAGAATGATAGTCTTTTCTATTTGTTAACATTCAATTTGCAAGAGTCATGAGCTGAAAATTGTGTATGAATGATGAACCTAAAACTAAAACTTTGTCCCTTTTTCACACTCAGGAAAGTCTCAGCCAGGAGGAGGCCATGAAAAGTGGCAGCCAGGAGGAGGCCATGGAAAGTGGCAGTCAGGAGGTGGCTGGGCCCAGTAGCCTGCCCGAATCCCAGGTCCCTCCCCTCAGCCTTCAAAAACAAAGTCCCAGGAAGAGGAGTAACCTGGAGGAGGCAGCACTTGGCCTATTTCGGAAGGCTACTGCGGCCCTCAGAACCCCCCAATAATCAAGAGGACTATGCCTACATGGCAGCCTGCAAAATGCAGGAAATGGAGGAGGGCCAACGCCTCTTATGTGAGGAAGTTATGTTACAAACACTAAATAAGGGGTGGAGGGGTGAACTCACAAGCCAAAGCCATGTTGTGAGTTCAACCATGGTCCTCCTCCTCCACCTCCTGCCACAACTACAACACCAGAGCCACAGCCTGGAAGCAAGCGTGTAAGGAAAACAAGAGAGTGATGGCCTGGGTTTAGTGTGGTCTGACAAAAGATGCAGGCTGTGTAAGGCCACAGCCTGGGGACATATATGTCATCTGCTGCTGTTCCTGATATCTTGTAGTCCTGGACCGGATTGTGCTCACTATTATAAGGACTCCTCAGGCCACCAATTTTGACTGTAAAATAATTGATGTGTGCCCTGGGGTACAAAGACTTTGCAAATTTCACCAGTTTCTCCACCGTTGCCTTCCTCTTTATTTTGTTATGACCCATAATAAATGGATATTTATTTTTCACAAATACTTGGCTATGTGTTTAACTTCAAAAAGGCCAGTTTGTTTGTGAGTAGGCAGGTACATTTCAAAAATACAATGTCAAATTAACAAGGGACACCAACACCAACCTTCTTGAGGTTAAAAAATACAAGATAATAATAGTGTTGTGGTAACTTGACACAAAATGAAAGAAAAAATTATGGAGATTACTATAAAAAAACAAAAAAATAGGAGATCTGGATAAAAAAAAAACACTATAAAAAATTCTAAACATGATTATGGAGATCTGACGAAAAAAAACAAAAAAAACAATTATTCATGAGATCACAAGAAATAATAAAGAAATCAGGATGTCAGAACTCTGTGTAAATATGAGCAGCAAAACAACTTCATTATTCTAGCATTCAGAAGAAGATAATTAAAAGATTTAAAAATTTGCAGCGTGACGAATGTGCTATCTCCATTACGAAAGCTAGTTTTACCAGACCGAGCACTTCCGTCTCATAATTGATTTAGAGCATGCATGGAACTTTGTGCGTCTGAATTGTGTACACACGATCTGAATTTACGAGAAAGGATTTTGTTGTTGGAAAATTTGAGATCCAGATCTCAAATTTTGTTTGTCAAAAAATCTGACAGAAAATGTCCGATGGAGCCTACACATGGCCGGAATTTTCAGACAACAAGCTCCCATCGAACAGTTTCCGTTGGAAAATCCGACCATGTGTACGGGCATTAATGTTACCCGTTTCCTTGTGCTTCTTCAAAAAAGTTTGAACAGCCCTTTTTAAAACCTTAGTATGCTATAAAATCTTTCCCTGGGATAAACCTTGCTGATGCAGTATAACTACAGTGTATCTTGTTGCTGAGGTTATTCTTGTCATAGTGTATGACCTGTGACATAAAACTGTCTTCCATGACCCCACCTTAATAGCAAAGTTTGGCTGTTCTGCATGCAGTTTTAAGCCTCCTACAAGGATTTTTCTGTTTCAGTTAATGCTTATGTTTCAATCCACATATAAAATTGATGATCATTAGCACCTTCTTGGTATATTTAATTAATCATACATCTGACACTAATCCTTCAAAATTCCAGACTTCATGCAAGTGTACAGTACAAAGTGTGCAAGTGTAAGAATTGATGCTGGTTTGAAGCCAAAGGGTAGTCCCATTAAATGAAAAATGGTAAAAGAAACTGCGCTAAAAACCAAGTGTTGAAATAAAATACAGTGAATCAGCAGCAACCTTCACAAAAACATCAAATGTGGAAAAGCATAAAGAAAAAAAGAGGTTGCGCTAGTGCTAATGAAACATAATAAATAATTGACAGTGACAAAATTCATATATGTCAAAAAAATCAATGTGTAGAACTCTAATATTGAAAAAAGTCCATAAATTGAAATCCCAATCAAGTGTTATACGGAGTCCAAAAAATCAATAAACATCAATGAAATGTTATTAAATGTCCAGAACCCCGATAGAAAAAATAAGAATAAAAATAAAAATAAAACTAATTGTGAGAAGTAAAAAATCCAAGTGATGAATAGTGAAGATCAGTAACAGCGAGGAAGAGTCCACCACCAGGTATTGAAGGGGTTACTTCTTACCAGAATGCCATGACCCCCCACTACAGAGGATCACAGCAAGCAGGGATCTTTTAAAGCCAGAATGGAGATTAGCAGCAGTGTCCACCAGGGGTCATCACCTCAGCAGCCGCTCCAACAACCCAGGGCATTGATACCATGAAAATAAAAAGGGGCTCACATAGTGTAAAACCACTTAACGCTTTATTAAAATATATAAAAAGCAGATGTACACTTACAAAGTGTCAGATAATTGAACAGCCTTAAGTCCGGCTCCGTGGCCACCGGAGCTCGGACAAACCCGTCCACTGGAGATAGATTCGCTTGGGGGTGACGTCAGCGCGTCGTCTGGCTCCGCCCTACGCGTTTCGTGACATCATCACGTCTTCCAGGGGCACAGGCGGCGCGCTGCGTCACCCTTCTTAAATAGTGCTGAATCCGACCAAGCCTCACTGTGGATCACCGCACTCGCCGGACCGCACAGACCACCGCATACACTTCCGGTGTCAAAGTGCATCCAACGGTGCGATCGACCAGCGGAGACCACATAGCCCAGCCAGCACAAATTTAGATCAATATATATTCACAAAGCCTTATGTATTAGACCATTCCTCAGCGGGGTGCCCAATACAGGATAAGCTTAATGACCAATATCAATACATGCATATGCACAATTACACACAAAACGAACAAAGCGTACTATGTTAAAAAGTACTATATTAAAAAACTTTCCCAATTTGTACCACCATAGACCCACCAATCAACAGAAAACGATCCAGGTTGAATAGATTGAACTAAAGGGAATCCTGATCACATTATGGAGTAATGGATAGAGGGCCCATGGAAGCCTCCAAAAGGGGAGTTAATAAGGGGCAAGTAAGAGCCTCCAGCCCAATACCATCTATTGGAAGCGACAGCGCCAAAAGGCGTATGTCGTTCCCTTTTATAATTGGAGAGAGGTTTCGATCTTGGAACAGAAAATAAAATGTGTAAAAAACATAAATAAAATGAGGTCAATTAACTCCAGATGCATGAATAAGAACTGGAGCAAAAGGGGTCAACAGGATCCAACCCTCAGAGCCTCCAACGAGCTCAACTAACTTCAAGGTGCTCGTCTCCACCCCAGACAACGGAACTCCGAAGCCGGAAATGGGATATTTTGGCAGTTGTAGTCACCAACTGCCAACACCTAGTGAGTAGCGCCATCTAGTGGGTGTGCCAGGAATTATAGCAAAGGTCCATATTCCAATTGGAAATGTCAGTGTATAATTCCTGATGTAAATAAAAGCAAAATTGGCAAAAGGTGTATATAAAGTGGGTCTCTTTTTTGTTACAGAATTAAAGATAAAAGAGATGTGATGAAATAAATAAGGGATTAAGAATGGATTTAAACCAATAAGCATATATGTTGTTCAAAAAGGGACATTGATAACAAACCATAAATTAGAAAGGAAAATTGTGCATATGTATGACCCAATATAACCCTGCAGACACTGACGTCAACCTACGTTAAGAGTTATTAATAAACGCATTAACATCAGTGTCAACATTTAACCCAAAAGGGGTATAAGTTCGAAGTCGGTAAATCCAAGACATTTCACATTTGGAAATTTCTCTTACAAGAGAGCTCCCCCTCCAATGTGGTCTGTACTTGTCAATCCCAACGTACAGAGTATTGGAGGGGTCCCTGCCGTGCACTTCGTCAAAGTGTCTCGACACAGGGTGCTTATCAAAACCCCTGCGGATATTACCAATGTGCTCGGATAATCTAACTTTAAGGGCCCTCTTGGTCCTGCCCACATATTGCAATCCGCAGGGGCATTGAATAAGATAAATGACCCCCTCTGACGAACAGGTTATAAAAGGTTTAACCTGATAGGTTCGTGAGGTACTAGCAGACATAAATTGATTTATTTTCCTACCTCTATCGCTGTTGTGGGAGCAGGCTTGGCAATTTCTGCATTTATAATACCCTGTGAGGTCATGAAAAAAAGACCTGTTGGTGATGGGTGGATCCTGCACTGTTGGGGCGATTTTATTGCCCAGCGTGGATGCACCCTTAAATATAATGCGAGGATTGTCAGGTAGGACCGTACTTAAAATAGGGTCTGTGGTTAGAATGTGCCAGTGTCTCTTTATCAGGTCTTTGATCTGGCGATGCTGGGTGGAGAAGGTGGTGATAAAAGGTAGACTAAAGTCCCCTTCATTGTCACGTCGTTGGCCTGTATTTAGTAACAGGGATCTATCTTTTTCCCTCACTTGCGCCAGCGACCTTAATAGTGCAGATTGATCGTAGCCCTTCTCAACAAACCTCTTAGTTAGAGAGGCTGCTTGGTTATCAAAGGTCTCGATTTCGGTGCAATTCCGCCGAAGGCGTGTATATTGCCCCATTGGGACCGCCTTCAGCCAAGACTCATGGTGACAACTGTCAAGGGGAATGAAGGAGTTCCTGTCCGTAGCCTTAAAATGGGTGGACGTCACCAATCTATCACCCTGGACCTTGACTTTAAGGTCAAGGAAGCTGATCTCTTCCATGCTTGTCTCAAAGTTCAGCCTAATGCCCCTGTTGTTATCGTTCAAAAAGGTCATGAAGTTCTCAAGCTCAGTCTCGCTGCCATCCCATAGGAGGAGGACGTCGTCAATGTACCTGGCCCACAGGACCACCTGTGGTCTGGTCCAGGCCTTGACGACGTCCTCCTCCCACTTGGCCATAAAGAGGTTGGCCAAGCTGGGGGCGTATTTAGCCCCCATGGCCACACCCCTGTCCTGGCGAAAAAATTGATGATCGAACCAAAAATAATTATGGCTCGCTGCATAATAAAGTAACTCCATGATGAAATTCCTTTGGGGCGGGGCGAGATCAGAGTCTCGAGTTAGGTACATCTCTACTGCCTCAAACCCCAACTCGTGGGGTATGATGGTATAAAGTGAAGTCACATCGGCAGTGACTAACCTAATACCTGGCTTCCACACTACATGGGACAACATGTTAATGACCTGTGTGGTATCCTTGATAAAGGAGGGGACCTTTTGAACAAGAGGCTGTAGGAAATGGTCTATATACTTGCCCACCCGGGACGTAACCGAATCAATGCCACTGACAATCGGCCGTCCCGGGGGGCAAGTGAGGCTTTTATGAACCTTGGGGAGATAATAGATGACAGGGGTACGGGGGGCCCTCGGTATCAAAAAGAGTTTCTCTTTTTTGTCCAGGATACCCTGATGGAAACCCCTGTCAACTATTAACTCTAATTCTTTCTTATATGTAGCACCAGGATCTCTCGTGAGGGGGGTGTACATATCTAGGTCATCCACGATCCGATGCATCTCTGCAAGATAATCGCTTCGGTCAAGAATGACGATCCCCCCGCCCTTGTCCGCAGGGCGGATGACCAATGACTTGTTATTACACAAAGAGTCTAAACCAGCTTCCAAGGTGGCGCTCATTTTTGTTTTTCTGACCCTAATACGTTCCAAATCCCTCAGAACCACCTCCTTAAAGGTCTTAACCGCCGGGGCGATGGACCCTGGAGGGTTGAAAAGTGAGGCATTAGCAAGGCCTGAATGCCTAAAACTTGAGCCTGAACCACTCGCATTACTCACAATGGGATTATGTAATATATACCTCTTAATATTGATTTTTCGTATATATTTGTGTATGTCCATGTATGTCTGGAACTTGCTCAGATTCCTGGGCGGAGCAAATTTCAGACCCTTGTCTAACAGTTGTAGTTCAGAATCGGTCAGTGTCTGTTTGCTCAAGTTAAACACTCCTGTTCCTAGGGGCGCCTTCTTTTTGATTTGTTGGATCCGCCTCCCCCCTCTGACTCCTCTTTTCGTTCTCCTGGCCTTTTTTGGCCTTGATTGGTCCTGGAAAAACCCAAATCCGAACCACCCTGTGCCCCCTGTGACCTGGGGGCAGGTTTCGGTCTTGGTTGATCATAATCACCTGCATATCTAGCGGGATAGTGAGGCCCCATGTCTCTCTCAGCCCCATTGTAGGTACGTCCCTGAGACTGCTGGTCATAAAAGTCTGGAGCCTCAGCTTCACTATTCATCACTTGGATTTTTTACTTCTCACAATTAGTTTTATTTTTATTTTTATTCTTATTTTTTCTATCGGGGTTCTGGACATTTAATAACATTTCATTGATGTTTATTGATTTTTTGGACTCCGTATAACACTTGATTGGGATTTCAATTTATGGACTTTTTTCAATATTAGAGTTCTACACATTGATTTTTTTGACATATATGAATTTTGTCACTGTCAATTATTTATTATGTTTCATTAGCACTAGCGCAACCTCTTTTTTTCTTTAGTCCCATTAAATGTTGATTTGATTTAGATTTTACATCTAATCTTTTACTTTGCATTCTGTAAATTGATAAAAAATAAATAGAAATATATTTTTTTGAAAGTATTCTTAAATTTGAGCATGTGCACCAAAGTACAACATAGGGGCAGCCCCCTTGGACTTTTTTAGGCAGAAATAGTCGTAAAAGTAGTAACTATAGTAAAAGGCAATATATTCCACTTTTATTATATACAAAACATATAAAATGTAAACATGGCATGTTTAGGTAAAATAGTATAAAACACACAGTACATATATGAGAGAAAATAGTACATCAAAACATTAGATCAAACCCAACAAAAAGCAAGTGTGCCATGTGATACCAGAGACGAACTGTGGTCAATCAGTAGGGATTTCTTGCACGTAGCCCAACATGTTTCGGAATGAACCATCTGTATTCCTTCATCGGGGAGAGTTATGTTTGGGTTACTTTTAGTCTCTTTCTGGAATGTAAGGATGATCACATTATAATATAAAAAAAATAAATACTGCGCTATCTGTGTGAATAAAGTGATAATGAATATTGATATACAATCATGTGACTCTAAATATCTGCTGCAACCTTTTGTGAGACACGCACAATAGTAAACAATTCAAAAATATAGGTTGCGCTGATTCAAATAAATCCCCTAAGTGATGATAATATTTAAGTGACACAAAAACAAATTGGTGGGATTGGTGGGATGACATTACGCGCCAGAATGTCACCGGCGTGTGGATTCTCCTGCAGCATCAGATGACGCAGCGGGGATGGGTAGGAGCTCCTCCCCGCAAATCGGCAGTGGGGACAGCAGGAAGTAGATACTCCCAATGCCATCCACCAGGTGCAGACAGGTGGATGAAAGCAAAGGACTCCACAGGGGACTTACGCAGCGCCACTTGGTGGATCTGCGGGTCACGTCAGTCACAGCGGAAAAACATTGTGCAGGACAAAAAAAGAAAAATGTTGTCAAAAAATATGATGGAAAAAATAGGAGGCAAGGAGAAGGGAGATAGTGGGAAATAGGAACATGAGAAACTAGCAGCCAGGTGTATACAGTACCAAGAGATCAAATCTGGAGGCAGGTTTTATTGTACAATAATGCAAAGTGCACACTTAGCAGAGTTGCTAAGCTGTAAAGAAACAAAAACAAGCTATAGTGTAATGATGATAATCCTATATGGTTGGTCTCAAAACTGAGAATTAAAGATTTAACTTGCATCCCCCTGACACAAATCCAGGAAGAGAAGGCTTAAAATTGAAATTATTCTTACTTTACAACATTTCTTCACACCTGATAGATATATATGTAGCACTGACCCCCTAAGGAGCTGCTGATAATTAATTGGGCCTGCACTCTGCCTCTCAACCCCAGAAAATGAACTCGACCCCCTTGGCACAGCTTTGTGGCAATGTTGGTATAAGACCCAATGGTAAAGAGCAACACAATATATTGTATATTTACCATCTCCCAGTTATCCGTCACTCCTCCAACTGTAGCAATAGATAGAGTCTCACACCATTAGCAAATTAACCACATAAACGGTTTACTGAGAGAAATTTGTTCAATACATTAGACACAGAGATAATCTCAACATAAAGAGTAAAAGTAATAACAATAAAAGTGTAGCTGAAACCCAGAACTCGGTGGTCACTTGAGAAGCATATGCAGACAGGCACAAAGTGGGACCTGTATTCAATATGGTAGATCCCTTGTATTGAACACATCCCCACTCCCTCCTCAGAGCATATACACATTAAATAGGCAGTGCACTATCAGATACAGCAGTGTAATACAGTACATATATATCTATGTGGGACCAGTACATATATATCTATGTGGGACCTCAACCTAAGCCCCAGGGTTTTGCAGTATTCCTAGCTGATGGCTCTACCCTTAGTTCTGGTCCAGTCACCTGTGAGACTGTTCCACTACTGGCCACCATAGGCCTGGAACATCAGAAACTCTTACGTTTGGATGTCATCTCCTCCCCTCTCTTCCCAATTATTCTCGGAATGCCCTGGCTACAGGCACATAACCCAAGCATTGACTGGTCCACAGGAAAAATCCAATTCTCATCTGACTACTGCAGGCAACATTGCTTACGTGGGACCCCCGTAACACCGACTCAATGTCTTTATTTGGATTCGGATACCAAGCTTTGCCCATCTCTTCCCGAGGCCTATTGGGACTTCCAGGATGTCTTCAGTAAGAAGGGGGCAGAGACTCTTCCAGCTCACAGGCCTTATGACTGCCCAATAGAACTTTTACCTGGAACCGAAGTTCCCTTTGGGAGGATTTTTCCACTAACTGAGCAGGAGCTGGGCACCTTAAAAAATTACATTGACGAGAACTTAAAGAAAGGGTTTATCCGCCCTTCCACGTCTCCAGCTGGTGCAGGCATTTTCTTCGTGGAGAAGAAGGACCACACCCTACGTCCCTGTATCGACTATTGGGAATTAAACAAAATTACTGTAAAGAACAGATACCCGTTACCTTTAGTACCCGAGTTATTCCAGAGACTGGGAACCGCAAGAGTTTTCCCCAAGCTGGATCTCCTTGGGGCATACAACTTAATTCGCATAAGAGAAGGGGATGAGTGGAAAACAGCTTTTCGTACTCGATTCGGGCACTACAAGTACCTTGTCATGCCCTTTGGTCTGTGCAACGCACCAGCCACCTTCCAACACTTTGTCAACGACGTATTCCGTGACTTCCTAGACCTCTATGTCATAGTCTATCTGGACGATATTTTGATTTTCTCCGCCTCTCTGACCGACCACCGCAGGCATGTGCGAAATGTTCTCTACCCGACTTAGGCAACGTGGACTCTATGCAAAACTTGAGAAATGTGAGTTTGAGCTTCAATGCATTCAGTTTCTGGGCCTGATCATCTCCCCTGAGGGCATCAAGATGGATCCCCAAAAGGTATCTGCTATCCTGGACTGGCCTGCACCTATTGATAAGAAAGGGGTACAACGTTTTATTGGCTTTGCCAACTTCTATAGAAAATTCATAAAAGGGTTCTCCTTGATAATCACTCCTATTACTGAACTTACCAAACAAGAAAGTCGGTTTTGCTGGACTCCTAAGGCGCAGTCGGCCTTCGAGGAACTCAAGGCTCTATTTACCTCATCCACCATTTTAAAACACCCCAACCCAGCTCTACCATTTGTGTTAGAAGTTGACGCTTCCGAAATTGCGGTAGGGGCTGTACTCTCACAATGACAAGGCACCAAAGCTCTTCTGTACCTTGTGGGGTTTTTCTCACGAAAACTCTCACCTTCCGAGAGAAACTACGATGTGGGTGACCGTGAACTCCTAGCTATTAAGGCAGCTGCTTATCCCATACTGGTCTACACGGACCATAAAAACCTGGAATACCTGAGAACGGCTAAGAGGTTAAGACCCCGGCAGGCCAGATGGGCATTTTTTTTTTCTCGATTCCAGTTCCATGTCACCTTCAGACCCGGATCCAAAAATATTAAATCTGACACACTCTCACGAATGTTCCATGATTCGGAAGAAACCGCACCTCCAGATACCATTCTTCCCCCTGGGAATTTCTTGCTCCTTCAAGAAGATCTAATCTCTCGAATCAGACGGGCTTCTATGGGGGCGACGCCACCCACTGGGGCCTGTACCAAGGATGGCCTATTTTGGCATGAAAACAAGATTGTGGTCCCCGAAGAACTAAGGGTACAGGTATTGGAACTGTGTCATGATCACAAATTAGCTGGACATTTCGGCTCACGAAAAACGAGTGATCTGGTACTATGTACCTTCTGGTGGCCTCATCTCACCAGGGATTGTAGAAGGTTCATTGAGTCCTGCAACACTTGTGCTAGAAGCAAAACCAGCCGGGCCAGAGCTTGGGGACTGTTAAAACCTTTTCCAGTCCCAGAGAGACCATGGAGCATGATCTCAATGGATTTTGTCGTTGAACTCCCCCCATCAGAAGGCTTCTCCTCCATCTTTGTCGTGGTAGACAGATTGTCTAAAATGGCTCATTTTCTCCCAATGAAGGGTACCCCATCGGCCACGGAGACAGCTGATATGTTTATTAAAGAAATTGTCAGGCTACATGGAGTTCCGAAAAATATAGTTTCTGACCGTGGTGTCCAATTCACCTCCAGATTCTGGAAGGCCCTCTGTGGCTCCTTGGAAATTGAGTTGGCATTCTCCTCGGCCTACCATCCCCAGTCCAATGGGCAAACTGAGAGGACAAATCAGACACTGGAGCAGTACCTCCGCTGCTTCTCCGCATTCTCCCAGGACGATTGGGCCCCCCTACTCTCTATTGCGGAGTTCTCCTATAATAATTCCTTGCATTCAGCCACCAACCAGACTCCATTTTATGCCCACTATGGCTTTCATCTGACCTTTTCACCTGGATCAATACCTGAATGTTCGGTTCCTGCAGTATCTGAGACCCTGTGAATAATAAGCTGTTACAAGATACCATGGCCAAGGCCCAAGAAGGTTATAAGAAGGTGTTTGACAAGAAGAAATGTGGAGAACTTGTGTTGGAACCTGGTAACCCGGTATGGTTATCTGCCGCCAATCTGAAACTGGCATGTCCATCCAAAAAACTAGGCCCTAAGTTACTGGGTCCCTTCCTGGTAAGGAGGAAAATTTATGATGTCGCCTATGAGCTTGATCTGCCGAATTCCCTGAAGGTGCACCCGGTCTTCCATGTATCTCTCTTAAAGCCGGCTATTCCCAATTCTTTTGTTGGCCGTACTGTCGGTCCACCCAAGCCCATCCTTGTAGACAACGAGGAGGAATTTGAAATAGAGGAATATTAGACTGTAGAAAAAGACAAAATCAAACCCAATACCTCATAAAGTGGAAGGGATATGACCCTAAGGATATGAGAACCAGAAGACAATTTGCATGCCGGGGAACTCCTGCAAGCTTTCAAGGACTCACATGCCTCCAAGTTGGCCCAATTGGGCATCCGGTGTCTGCCCTTGAGGAGGGGGCACTGTCAGAGAGCTTACCTGATTGGGCATCGTCGCGCACCGGGGTGCGTTGGTGCGCGCTTTCCTGCGGGTGCTCGGACGCCTGCTTCTATGGGCACTGGTGTTGGCATGCCGGCTGGCCGTGGCGGACGCGGTGGTGCTCGGGCACGTACGCGTGTTCGCTTTAGCGCACATTCGCCTATGGGCGCTGCTATGTGTTCGCCTGGTGGCGCTGGTGTGCATGCCACTGTCCGGGGGTGCGCTCGGGCGCGTGCGGGTGCGCGGGCGCCTGTGCATAACGGCACACGCACGATCGCTGCGTTTGGCGCCAATCAGCCTATTTAGGCTTGCTTCTCCCTCTGATCAGTGCTGCCTGATCAACAGCTCCGTGCCTAGTTCCTGTTTCCTGTTCCTAGTTCCTGTGATTCCTATGTTCCTGATCTGTTGATGACCTGGCTTGCCTTTTGGACTCTGCTGACCTCCGCCTGCATTTGACCCCGGCCTGTTTTGACTTTGCTTCTGCCTGCTCCTTCTGTACCTCTGCTGCCCGCCTGTTGCCAAACCCAGCCTGTGTACTAACCTGTCTCCAGCTCCTGCCTCAGCATCTGTTGTCCGTGCCACTGATTATCATCTGCTGTTTGAAGACTGCTAGCTTCCAGAACATGGACTGCTGCACAGGCTCTCATACCACTCCGCACTCGTGGGCCTCCTGTCTGCTCTACTAGGGGCCACGAGTCAGATACATAAGGGAGCCTACCCTCTGCCCAAGTGGACTCTCTGGTCTGGTAAGTGAGAGACTTGACACCTTGCTAATAAATATTCCACAGTCAACCATTAGTGCTATTATAACAAAGTGGAAGCAACTGGGAAGAACCGCAACTCAGCCACAAAGTGGTAGGCCATGTAAAATTACAGCAGGGTCAGTGCGTGCTAAAGCTCACAGTGCGCAGAAGTCACCAACTGTCTGCAGAGTCAGTAGCTACAGACCTCCAAACTTTGTGTGGCCTTCAGATTAGCACATTACCAGTGTGAAGAGAGCTTCATGGAATGGGCTTCCATGGCTGAGCAGCTGCATCCAAGCCTTACATCACCAAGTGCAATGCAAAGCGTTGGATGCAGGGGTGTAAAGCATGCTGCCACTGGACTCTAGAGCAGTGGAGACATGTTCTCTGTTGAAATGAATCACGCTTCTCTGTCTGGCAAACTAATTGACGTGTCTGGGTTTGGTGGTTGCCAGGGGGCGGTACTTGCCTGACTGCATTGTGTCAAGTGTAAAGTTGCAGGGGGGATTATGGTTTGGGGTAGTTTTTCAGGGTTTGGGCTTGGCCCCTTAGTTCCAGTGAAGGAAACTTTTAAGATGTCAGCCTACCAAGACATTTCAGACAATTTCATGGTTCCAACTTTGTGGGAACAGTTTGGGGATGACCCTTCCTGTTCCAATATGACTGTGCACCAGTGCACAAAGCAAGGTCCATAAATGGATGAGCAGATTTGGGGTGGAGTAACTTGACTGGCCTGAGCAGAGTCCTGACCTCAACCTGATAGAACACCTTTGGGATGAACTAGAGCAGAGACTGTGAGTCAGGCCTTCTCATCCAACATCAGTGCCTGACCTCACAAATGCGCTTCTGTAAGAATGGTCAAACATTCTCGTAGACACACTCCTAAACCTTGTGAACAGCCTTCCCGGAAGAGTTGAAGCTGTTATAGTTGCAAAGGGTGGGCCAACTCAATATTGAACCCTACTGACAAAGACTGGGATGCCATTAAAGTTCATGTGCGTGTAAACTAGGCAGGCGTTGCAATACTTTTGGTAATATAGTATATATATATAATATGCTTTTTGGGACATTGATATAAAATCACAGTAGAAATTGTATTTGCGTGCTCATAGTTGCTCTACTACTTCTGGCATTTCTATTTATTCTAATACAGGCAAAAGAAACAGAGGTACAGCTTACTGAATGTGACGGAAATTTGTTTACAGCTATCACTGACTCACACATACTGTAATTGACTATATGCAGCATCTGAAAGTTATATTTGTAGTGTATGGTCTGTACCAGACTCCATGGAATTCTGGGCATCAAAACTGGACATGTAAACACAATTGGCACAGTTTACTATCCAGATTCTTTCTTGCCTGTCCTTGATCTGACACAAAAAGGATTTAGATGTGAGAGGTTGTGCTCACTATGGACATACCTGCCTGCTGTGAGCTCCCAAAGGTTTTTTTTAATGATGTGCATTTTTAAAACAACACTGAAAAAGATACAAAAAAAAACGCTTTGTGTGTAGACAGTTAAAAAAATAAGAAAAGAAAATCGCTAATACCTGGTTTATTTTATTTTTGTAGCATTTTTATGCAACATTTATTTTTTCATTCATATATTTTTCACGTCTGGATGCTTTCCTTGATTGTTTTACCTACACTGTGTTATTAAACACATTTCCTAAATGTAATGAAAAACCCTATTTTATCCCTGACATATTATTCAGCTATATTAATACTGATGTGAAATTGTATAGTGTCAAATAAGAGAGTGTAATTTGTCCAAGAAAGTGATTGTATTTTCATTCTGTGTGAATTGAGCAACATTTGCAAGATGTATTTGTAAATCCCGGGGAGCTGTAACACTGATTGAATGTTCTCGAGTCGAATGAGGACGTTGCTGTTGTATGAATGCTACCAAATTGTATGTTCTTGGTGGAATATGAGTGTCCATTTAGGGTTGAATGTCACAAAATCGAACATTTGCATTATATGAATATATGACAATACTGGCTTATCTGCAAACAGAAAATGAGTGTGTTAGTTTGAATGTGTTCATCTGCTGGCCATAAATTTAACTAAGTTCACATTCATTTTGGCTACATGGAAATTGTTCTTTGTTTAAATTCGAAAGCAATAAATGAATTGGTCCCTTGTGTGTGAAATGTTTGATAAAATAAGAAAAATAAAACACAATTAAAAGGGTTCAGTACTATTCTGTAACTTCACATGCAGCTTAAGGCTGGGTTCACCCTAGTGCAAATTGGATGCAGGTTTCCCCGCATCCAGTTCGCATGACAGGAGATTGTGACCGACTCTCAATGGAGGCGGTTCACACATTTCCGGGGGGGGCGGCTGCAGGACGAATTGCACAAGGGTCCTATGCATCTTTGGCTCCTTCTCAGGTCTGAATTCAGGCAAAAATTTGGGCATGATTCGTCTCTGAAACGGAAAACAGGGACGCACCGGACCCCTACTGTCAGCCGCATCCTTCTGCAGTGTATTAAGGTGTATTTCCATTTTTGTAGTCAAATTTGTATGTTTTTCATGTGTTCCTATTTACACAACATACCTAAAACAATGTTTAAAAAATATTACTTACCTTTTAGATGCTTCTAAGGAAAAGTTGTCATGGCTGGGTCTAAAGATTTCTGGACAATCTCAAGTGTCCTTGTCCCCACACTATTACTCGTTAATTATTTTAACCCTTTGTTAGCATAGACAGTGTTCAAACCCAGTTTACAGCTGATAATGAAGGTCTGCAAAAGCAGTACAGACGGGATGTATTATTTTAAACATTACTTCACAGCCCCCTCCTATTACAAAGCAGTGAGAACAAGTAATAATTTAAGGTAGCAAGTAAAAGCCCTTAAAAAGGTAACCGGCATTTCTTTAAAGTTATGGTGTTTTAATGGAAACAAGTAACAAATATAAAGTAGGTAATATCCTAATTAAACTGCAGAATTGGAGTACACTTTAAGACATTCCTCAAGCATGTTTCCTAAAGGATTTTGTGTATATTCAATGTTTAGCTATGGAAACAATGCTTGTATTGGTCTATTAGGTGTGGAATGTTGTTTGATGAAATGTGGGCAACCAATAGTCTTTATTTGAGACGAGATTTGGGGGTCTTTTCAGATGTCGGTTCAACTTGAATCCAGCCCATTTGCTGTTCACAGACTGGGTTTTAGGCCAAAATCGGTAAGTTTTCCCACCCAAATTCCCAGCTGCTGTTTGTAAACAAACCACCTGCCCAGGGATGCTGGGTAACATAATTGGCCAAATATGGTCATGAAGTTATTTGGTCAATGATGTCACCCAGCTTCCCTGGGCAGTTTGTTTACAAACAATACAACCATAAGCTGGCCAGGTAACTGCAATTTAGCAGCAGAATTTTTTTATTGTCACTATTACCTTGTAAATGGTTACCTCATACTGTTGTATGATACTGTTTAAGACATCCCCAAGCATTTTAGCATTTTATTTAAAATGTCATTTCAGTTTTGCCCTTTATGCCCCCCACCCTGCTGCATGGTAATTTTTTTTTTTTTGTACATTGTTTTTAACAATAGCTTGCAATTCAACCTTGAAACTGGACAAAAAAATAGAGAGATTCTGTTCTCATAGACTTCAATAGGGTTCAGCAATATGATTCAAGTTTGTGAACTTCCTTCTGGGTTTGCCAAACCTCATGCAAACTAAACTTTGCTCGGTTTGCTCATCCATACTGTCCTTATACATCAGCAATAAGACTGTCCAAAGCATGGCCTGCCTCCAAAAAACATCAGACATCTTTCTAACAGGAAAAGAATCTGAGGAGAAACCACTAATGAGATGCACTTCGATCTGTCTCTTAAAATGATTGTAAATGATCACCTTGTAAAACAACCCATTAAGTTAAAAATAGAAACGAATGGCAAAAATTTTTGTATGGCTATAAAAAAAAAACATAATAAATACCTTTTTTTCCCTTTTCTTTAAAAGTGATCACATTCCATCTGTTCTCAGCTGCATAAGATCTGGGGAAGGAGAAGTAGCAGCACACTGAGCTTCCCAGTGAATGGCTGTGCACCGGGGGCGTGTTAGGACAAGTCTGATCATTGGAGGAGAGCACACTGAGTTCCCAGCATAACTAGAGAATTGACCATGGTGTGCTCCACTGCTTAGTGTGGTCATTTTTAATAGGAAAGCAGAGGGACTGGCAGGAACACCAGGGATTTCACATAAAGGAAGAAATACAAAGAGAACAGGATATTTTATCATACAAGTACATGGTGTAGCAGGTACATATCAGGAATATGAAGTGTTGGGGTAACAAAGATTTAACTTGACATCAGGGTCATGTGACCGATCCAAAGGAAAAAAGTGGTATAGTCCAAAATAATGACAAGCCTTGTAAATTTTGTAGCATCATTCACAGCGAAATCTATGAAGACACGTGTGCTAAATAAATAATGAACTACATTATCTTTGTACATCAACTGACCATTGAATGTTCATTGCAGCTTAAAATTAATAGGTACTACTGATAAGTACTAAATGTAACTATTAAGAAATTCCCCCACATATCACACATACAATCCACTGTGAAAACCAGGATAAAATCATGTATATGTGGATTTTATGTTTTGAGGCGAACGTACTGCATATGTCTCCACTCTCCATTATTGCTCTGGCCATTCGTGAGCAGACATGAACATTTGTAAGTTTGGTGAATGCTCTTACCTTCAGCCTGAATAACCTGTTGACTCATTTTTTTTGTCAAATGTACTTAACTAACGTTATTATTTGGCTTTAAAAATGTAGTCCATGCGCTGACAGAAGAGGAGCAGCTGCGCCTGCATGGAGTTTGCTAACAGTTTCATTGTTTCTGCTGTTGTCCCTGCTTTTACTTACAGAGGGACCTAGTTGACATTTACTATTTTTTGAATGAATCCTGCATCTGATGATCAAGGAACAGAAACTACTCACAGATGCTCCAGCTGCAAGGACAATGTCAAAGCTAATAGTTACTGTGTGAAGTGCACAGAAAAACTTGGTGAGACTTGTGTGAAAGCCCACCAGCGAGTCAAGTATACCAAGGATCATATAATCAAAGTCAAAGCTATAGTTAATTGTTCAGTGTGTAAGAATCAGAGCTGACAGAGGTACAGGCACAACTGTGAAGGTGACACTGTCATTACAGAGCTGTGTGCAGCCCATTTTAAGCCACCCACTACCCAGGAGAATTTCACAAAGGAAGAAGATGTGGACTGCTGGGAATGTTTAGACAAATGGAGGATTTGGAGGATATAGTTCCTATACAGACTAAGCCTGTTGTGTAGACTAGGAAAAGAACTACAGACTCCAGAGGTACTGGAGCTCTGGAGAAAAGGGAGGTAGGATTGTTCCCAGGCAGAGAGAGGGATGAGAAGATACCATTCTGAGAGGCTGTTTACCACCGCATCTGGGACAGAGGCGCAGCAGCAGACATTGCCTAGTATTGAAGCGTGATAATGTGTACTTAAATGGTGTGCTGCTCATTTAAATATAAATCAACCATGATATGTGTGTTCTATACACATATGAAGTGATCACCCTCCTAAACCGACATTGATTGTGAAAAAAAAAAAAAACATTCAAAATAATAAATGATATAATTTACTAGGATTGTGCATTAAACACAATCTAAAGATATAAATAAAACAACACATATGATTGTGCTAAATGCTTGTTGACATCCATATAAATAAACGTCTCTAAGTAAAGGATCAAATGTCCATAACACATAAATGTGCACTTAAAGGGGTTGTAAAGGTAATTTTTTTTTTTAATTAAATAACAAACATGTTATACTTACCTTCACTGTGCAGCTCGTTCTGCACAGAGTGGCCCCGAACCTGGTCTTCTGGGGTCCCTCGGCGGCTGTTTTAGCTCCTCCCCGCAAGCATTTACCACCTTAATGCGAGCTCCCTCGCATAGTGGTGAGTGCTTGCGGGCGCGCTCCCGTGATACAGCCGGCGGCTATAGTCGCTCGCTGTATCACTCGGCCCCGCCCCCCGGCGCGCCGCGTCATCGGATGTGATTGACAGCAGCGCGAGACAATGGCTGCGCTGCTTTCAATCCATCCACTGCAGCCAATCAGCGACCAGGCTGAGCTGCAATGAAGATGACGAGGACGAGCAGCGAAGATTTGAGGCGTCAGGTAAGTAAAACGGGGGGGCTGGGGGCGGCGGTACTGTCAAAAGTTTTTTCACCTTAATGCATAGAATGCATTAAGGTGAAAAAATTTTTACCTTTACAACCCCTTTAAGTGGTAATGTGCTTCAGTGCCAAATACTTCAGTGCACCACCATTCCACCACTAGGTGCAATACTTGCTCACCTCAGTCTTCGACCTATAAAAATATAAGTCAGATGTGCTTTTATATACAATCCTTACAATGTGGTCAAATGTGCTTTGATATACAATCCTTAAAATGTGGTCAAATGTGCTTGGTTATACAATCCTTTACAGGAACAGCTCACCATTTAGGTACACGTTAATAATTTGGTATTACATAGGGGTTGATTTACTAAAACTGGAGCATTAAGAAACTGGTGCAGCTGTGCATGGTAGCCAATCAGCTTCTAACTTCAGCTTACTCAATTAAGCTTTGGCAATAAAACCTGGAAAATGATTGGCTTCTTTGTAGAGCTGTACCAGATTTTGCATCTGCAGTTTTAAAAAATAACCCCCATAGTGTGTGAGTACATTTTTTAGTTGCTGCAGCAGTTCTATTCCACATACTTACTGTTCAGCTCAACTTGAAGTGCATGAGTACACTTAAATATTGTTACTAATACTGGAGAATCCTGCTGACACTGGGTTATGACTAAGGCCTTATAGGCTGAAACGCTTCAACTGACTTAATCTGCGTTTGTCCACTGTGGCTATTCAATAAAATGATGACATTTTAAGAACAACAACTGGATTGCGGATCATTTTTTCCACATTACTCTACTAAGCCAGCGACTGTGGATCGAGCACCTGGGAGCTCTGCTATCTATGTGGTGTATGGGGAGTAGCACTGACTTTTCTGTTTATACTCCTGCTGACAATGTCTGAGTCCACTGTCAAATTGTAGTGTTGGGTGAATGGTTCGGCCTGAGCCTAAATTCTGTCCGAACATTGACTGTTCGCCCATTGGGTGAACACCCGAATTGTATGAGCATTTCACTGTTTGTTCGGCCCGCTGAGTGCCCTACAATGCACTGCGCGCCACACAGTGCAAGCAATGAAAGATTTGCCCAATCGGGCACAGAACACTGTCAGAGCTATGATTGGAGAAAGTAATGATGAATGTCCCCAATCATGGCTCATTGCTCATAGACCCACCCCACACTATAAAAGGTTCATTCCCAGAGCAGACATTTGCAGTGTAATATTGGCATGGAGATAGTTAAAACAAGGCTCTGTTCATTGCTACTAGTGAGTTAGTGTGCTGTAATATTCTATTGTGATTCTATTGTGAATGTACATTGTAAGTGCAGTGTGAATATAGTGATAGTGCATTGTGAGTGTAGTGTGACCATTCAATTTTACTTTAGTGTCAGTTTAGTGTGAATATAGTGATAGTGCAGTGTGAGTGTAGTGAGACTGCTCATTTTTACTATAGTGTCAGTTTAGTGTTTCAGGGGAGGTTCACTGCAGTATATTGAGGTGTGTCAGTGTAGAGTGTCAGGGCAGTTTTGCTGCAGTATAGTAGTGCGTTATGGCACTTTTACTGCAGTATATTGAAGTGCGTTAGTGCACTTTTACAGCAGTATATTGAAGTGCGGTAGTGCACTTTACTGCAGTACATGGAAGTGCGTTAGTGTACTTTTACGGCAGAGAATTGAAGTGCGTTAGTGCACTTTTACTTCAGTATATTGACGTGTGTTAGTGCACTTTCACAGCAGTATATTGAAGTGCCTTAGTGCCCTTTTAACCGCAGTATATTGAAGTGCATTAGTGCACTTTTACTGCAGTATTTAGAAGTGCCTTAGTGCACTTTTACGGTAATATATAGAAGTGCGTTAGTGTACTTTTACTGCAGTATATTGTAGTGTGTCAGTGGACTGTGTCTGTGTAGTGAGTACTCAAGTTAATGTGCACCAAACACCACTTTCCATTGATTATTAGACTGCTGGTTGGAAGCTAAACAGTGGGGACCTTGAGTGGAGAGTGAACAAGTTTTGCTTTTTGACTGCTGGTGATTGTTGGGTTGCATTTTTAGGGTTTTTTGGGGGTGTTTTTCCTTGTAGCTTTTTAACACCTTTTTCTGACACTTTTTAAACAGCTTTTTTTTTTCTTTGCTTCCTTCAGCATACTAATTAAGGGGAGTGGATACTTGGTCACAGGTGCTTGAGGCCTATATAACCTTGTGTGGAACTCATTGTGAGCCTGCTCATCTTTGAGCCTGCTGGAACTCTGTCCAAGTGGAACTGGACTAAGTGGTGAGTTAAAAGCCAGAGTTTAAAACAGGAGGTTATAACAGGGGTCATAATACCTGTGTAGTGTGAGTACCACACCAGAAAGGCAGAGGGAGATTAGGGAAGTAAACAAGTGGCTGAAGAGCTGGTGTAGTAAGGAGGGGTTTGAGTTCCTTGAGGACTGGGACAACTTCTCAGTCGATAACCAGTAATATAGAAGGGTAATATAGAAGTAAGTAATATAGAAGCACCTAAATGAGAAGGGTGCAGATCAGCTGGGAATAAAGATGGGGGTTTTTAAACTAGGCGACGGGGGGAGGGTCCAGAGGCAGAGATAGTCAGCGCGGAACATATTCCATAGGGTAGTATTGGAGGCATTGGTGATAGGTTGACCAAAGCACAGTAAGTATACGGTAAGTATAGTAGCAAGTCCTAGTTGGAATCTCTGAACACCCAATAAGAGGATAATATGGGACTGGTCTAACCTACGTGGCATGTTCACCAATGCCAGGAGCCTGGCAGACGAGATGGGTGAACTAGAGATACTCTTGTACAAGGAGGATTTGGATTTTGTGGGAATTTCAGAGACTTGGTTCAACAGCTCTCATGATTGACTGGCAACCATTCAATTGTATACCCTTCATCGCAAGGATAGAGAGGGTAAAAAAGGGGAAAGAGTATGCCTATATATCAAGAATAATGTACAAGTGAATGTGAGAGATGACATCACTAAGGGAGCTAGGGAGGAGGTGGATTCCTTATGGGTAGAGCACCAAAGGGATGAAGCTAAGGGGGAAATAATACTGGGAGTATGCTATAGGCCCCCTATAGCATATAGGAAGGGAAGACAGATCTCCTATCACAGATTGGATTAGCAGCAAGGTTGGGAAGTATTATCATAATGGGGGATTTTAATTATCCAGACATAGACTGGGCAGAGGGAACCACCCATTCATCTAAGGCAGTGTTTCTCAACTCCAGTCCTCAAGGCGCACCAACAGGTCATGTTTTCAGGATTTCCCTCAGATGAAACAGCTGTGGTAATTACTAAGGCAGTGAAACTGTTTAAATCACCTGTGCAAAATAGTGGAAATCCTGAAAACATGACCTGTTGGTGCGCCTTGAGGACTGGAGTTGAGAAACACTGATCTAAGGCTTGCCAGTTCCTAAATGTCTTGCAGGACAATTTTATGGGTCAAATGGTAGATGCACCAACTAGAAATAAAGCGTTACTGGATCTACTGATTACCAACAATACAGACCTGATCACGGATGTGGAAATACGGGGCAATTTAGGTAACAGTGATCACAGGTCAATTGCCTTCAGTATAAATCACACAAATAGGAAACATAAGGGGAATACAAAGACACTGAATTTCAAAAGAGCCAACTTCCCTAAACTACGAACCTTGCTAGAAGGCATAAATTGGGATAAAATCTTAGGAACAAAGAACATGGAGGAGAGATCGGTTTGCTTTAAGAGCATATTAAATAAGGGCATAAGCCAATGCATCCCATTGGGTAATAAATTTAAGAGTGAACAAAAGTCCTGGATGGCTAAACTCCAATGTAAAAATGCATATAAAAGCAAAGGAGAAAGCCTTCAAAAAATACAAGGTTGAGGGATCATTATTAGCATTCAGACTTTATAAAGAATGCAGCAGGTAATGTAAGGGTGCAATAAGGATGGCTAAG
This sequence comes from Lithobates clamitans, assembly GCA_037952925.1. Classification (NCBI taxonomy): domain Eukaryota; kingdom Metazoa; phylum Chordata; class Amphibia; order Anura; family Ranidae; genus Lithobates; species Lithobates clamitans. Next base: position 761,963 of record JBBGZY010000654.1, read on the forward strand.
ATGGATCATTATTAGCATTCAGACTTTATAAAGAATGTAACAAGAAATGTAAGGGTGCAATAAGGACGGCTAAGATAGAACATGAAAGACACATAGCGGAGGAGAGCAAAAAAGATCCCAAGAAATTCTTTAAGTATGTAAATAGTAAAAAAGGGAGGACAGACCATATGGGCCCCATACAGAATGATGAAGGACATCTGGTTACAAAGGATGGGGAGATGGCAAAGGTATTGAATGTATTCTTCTCTTCAGTCTTCACAAGGGAATCGGGGGGCTTCAGTAACCAAAACTGCAGTGTTTATCCTCATAACACATCACAGGAAACACCTCCATGGTTAGCAGAGGACAGAATTAAAAAAACTTAACATTAATAAATCACCGGGACCACATGGCTTGCACCCAAGAGTACTTAGGGAACTCAGTCAAGTAATTGCCAGACCATTGTTCCTAATTTTAACTGACAGTCTACTGCCTGGAATGGTACCAGCTTATTGGAGAAAAGCCAATGTAGCACCAATATTTAAAAAGGGCTCAAAATGCATCCCTAGGAATTACAGACCAGTTAGCCTAACATCAATAGTATGTAAACTCTTGGTGGGGATGATAAGGGACTATATACAAGATAATGTAATAAGAATGCTATCATTAGCAGTAATCATCATGGATTCACGAAGAATCGTTCTTGCCAAACCAATCTATTACCTTCTATGAGGAGGTGAGTTGCCATCTAGATAAAGGAAGGCCCGTAGACCTGGTGCATCTGGATTTTGCAAAAGCATATGACACAGTTCCCCATAAACATTTACTGTACAAAATAAGGTCCATTGGCATGGACCATAGAGCTAGCATGTGGATTGAAAACTGGCTGCAAGGGCGAGTTCAGAGGGTGGTAATAAATGGGGAGTACTTGAAAAGGTCAGGGGTGGATAGCGGGGTCCCCCCAGGATTCTGTGCTGGGACTAATCCTGTTTAATGTGTTCATTAACGACCTGGAGGATGGGGTAAACAGTTCAATCTCTATATTTGCAGACGATATTAAGCTAAGCAGGGCAATAACTTCTCTGCAGGATGTGGAAGCCTTGCAAAAAGATCTGAACAAATTAATGGTGTGGGCAACTACATGGCAAATGAGATTCAATGTAGAAAAAGGTAAAATAATGCATTTGGGTGGCAAAAATATGAATGCAATCTATAAACTGGATGGAGAACCTCAGGGGGAATCAAGGATGGAAAAGGACCTGGGGGTCCTAGTAGATGATAGGCTCAGCAATGGCATGCAATGCCAAACTACTGCTAACAAAGCAAACAGAATATTGGCATGTATTAAAGAGGGGATTAATTCCAGGGATAAAATGATAATTCTCTCTACAAGGCTCTGCTTTGGCCGCACTTACAGTATGCTGTCCAGTTCTGGGCACCAGTCCTCAGGAAGGATGTACTGGAAATGGAGCGAGTACAAAGAAGGGCAACAAAGCTAATAAAGGGTCTGGAGGATATTAGTTATGAGGAAAGGTTGCAAGCACTGAACTTATTCTCTCTGGAGAAGAGATGCTTGAGAGGGGATATGATTTCAATTTACAAATACCGTTCTGGTGACCCCACAATAGGAATAAAACTTTTTCAAGGAAGGGAGTTTAACAAGACTCGTGGCCACTCATTAAAATTAGAAGAAAAGAGGTTTAACCTTAAACAACGTAGAGGGTTGTTTACTGTAAGAGCAGCAAGGATGTGGAATCCCCTTCCACAGGCGGTGGTCTCAGCGGGGAGCATCGATAGTTTCAAAAAACTATTAGATAATTACCTGAATGACCACAACATACAGGGATATACAAGTTAATACTGACATATAATCACACACATAGGTTGAACTTGATGGACTTGTGTCTTTTTTTTTTACTGTCTAAAGTGCATTCAAGTACACATTTCCCCCTCTCTATTTCATTTCAGTAATACGCCTCCTCCCATCATGTCTGGAAGACCAGAAGAGGAGCACACATTCCCATGGCACTGTAAGGGGAACAGCAGCGTCTGTGTTCACAGGCAAATGTGGACGTGGTCTGTCCTCAGACAGGGCACCATTTCTTCTATTTAGTACTGTTGCCCATGCTATCCAGTCACAGCATGCAGAGGAGGGGGTGATCTGGCTTACTAAACCATCCTCATCCTCCTCATCCTCTGTTACTCAAGCAGAGACTAGTGCGCAGCCCACTGCAGCTGCCAGACTTATTCTGCCTCCTTGTCCACAGCTACTCCTGCCATAGCCCCAGCATCATGCATGGAGGAGTCAGCTGAGTTATTTGAACACAGCATCAGCCACTTGTCTTTGGCGATACACAGACATTATTTGAATCTGATGTGGGTTCTGAGGTTGAGGAAGGTAGGAAAATGAACCTATAGAGAGGGGAGAACACTGGTAAACAACAAATTGGCAGTCAATATTCCCCCCAGTCACAGCGTATTGCAAATTTGGCTGCAGTGATGATGAGGATGGAGGTGATCATGATGATGAGGTCACTGACGCAATTTGGGTGCCAGATAGAGCAGAGGAGAAAACTGAGGATGAAACACAACCCCAATGAGGCAGCCATCATGAAAGAGTAGAGAGCAGTCACCCTATTCCATCACATTGTGGAGCTATTATCTCCTAGCCCACTTCCCACAGCTCAGCTGTGTGGGCCTTTTTTAGCACATTTGCAGCTAGGGATGAGCCGAACACCCCCCGGTATCAATACAAAAAAAACTTTTAAAAACGTCAGTTTTTTCGGGAGCAGTGATTTTAATGATACTTAAAGTAAAAAAAAAGTCAAATATTCCTTTAAATATCTTACCTGGGGGGTATCTATAGTATGCCTGTAAAGTGGCACGTGTTTCCCGTGCTTAGAACAGTCCCTGCACAAAACAACATTTTTAAAGGAAAAAAAGTCATTTAAAACTGCTTGCGGCTTTAATGTAATGTCAGGTCCTGGCAATATGGATGAAAACCAGTGAGACAAACGACATGGGTACCCCCAAGTCCATTACCAGGCCCTTTGTCTTGTATGGATAATAAGGGGAACCCCACACCCAAATTAAAAAAGGAAAGGTGTGGGGCCCCCAGGCCCTATATACTCTGAACAGCAGTATACAGGCGGTGCAAACAAGACAGGGACTGTAGGTTTATTGTTAAGTAGAATCTGTTTGTAATTTTGAACTGGTACATTTTTAATGTGTTTAGCTCCAGTCAAAAAATCTATTTTACGCTTTTTGGAAAACCTAGGGAAGGGTTATCACTCCTCTTCAGAAGATTTCACCTCACTTTTTGTCCCAATGACAAATGTTTTTTTGAAATTTTGGGTTTTTTTGTGAAACAAGGATTGATGATAAAGCATCAGTGGAAAGGAGAAAAGTTATTCCAATATTAACTCTTACAGAGGAGAATTTCCCTTCCTAGGGGTTGATTTATTTTCACTTCCTGTTGTCTCCTTCCGTTTGCAAGTAGGAGTCGTTTGTAAGTTGGATGTTTGAAAGTAGGGGCCTGCCCTATATACTCAGCAGAAATTTGGGCATTAGGTGTTGTTGTGGCCACAACACTGTAAGCCCTCACAGGGCCCTGCTGTGAAATATTAGATCAAGAATTGTAATTACATGGCCCTGTTGAACAGGGGCAGAAAAATTGGGCCTTTGGTGGTGGAGGTGGTGGAGGTGGTGCTGGTGCCACAACACTGTAAGTCCTCACAGATACTCTTGGTGGGCGCAGAAATGGGCCCTGCTGTGAAATATTAGATCAAGAATTCAAATTACATGTCCCTGTTGAACAGGGGCTGAAAAATTGAGCCTTAGGCACTGGTGATGGTTCCACAACACTGCAACCCCTCACAGATACTCTAGTTGGAGCGCAGGAACTAGCCCTGCTGCAAAGAATTGCATCAAAAATTGTAATTACACGCCCCTGTTAAACAGGGGCTGAAAAATTGGGCCTTAAGCACTGGTGGCGGTGCCACAACACTGCAACCCCTTTACAGATACTCTAGTTGGAGTGCAGGAACTAGCCCTGCTGCAAAGAATTGCATCAAATTTGTAATTACACGCCCCTGTTAAACAGGGGCTGAAAAATTGGGCCATAGGCACTGGTGGCGGGACTGGCGGCGCCCAGAACCAAAAATGTTCTTACAAGCTATCAGCATGATCATTGAGCAGAAAGAGGATAGTTACTCAGCTTAACAGGATAGTCACTCAGCATCAGCATAGGCAGTCTTTGAAGGGATCTGACATTTCAAAAAAATGTATTCGGTTACATCAGCATCAGGTGCTTGGTAGCTGGTGGTGATCCAAGACTGATTCATTTTTATAAAGGTCAGTCGATCGACCGAGTCGGTGGACAGACACGCCCTGTGAGCCTCCAGCAGCACTGAATGTGCATTCCGAAAGAACGCTGGATGCTAGACAGGACAGTAGCTCAATTGCATACTGTGCAAGCTCTGGCCAGTGATCCATCCTCAAGACCCAGTAACCCAGAGGATTTTCAGTGGGAAAGGTGTCCAAGTCAGATCTTGCCCCTAGGTATTCCTGCACCATGTAAAACAGACACTGGCGATGGTTGCTGGAACTGATCATACCTTGGGGCTGCGGCCACCTTCTCCACCGCTCCTTCTTTGACTGACCGAATCCTCAGCAACGCATTGTCCAGAAACAGGAGTTTGTAACCAGTCTCTGGGAACGCGTTGCACAAGGCCTCCCGAAGATGTTTCATGCTCTGCTCCCTCTGCGATGGCAAGATAAGGTCCACAACCTTACCCTTGTAACGTGGATCAAGGATGGTTGCCAGCTAGTATTGTTCCTTCTCCTTGATACCACGAATACGAGGATCCTTCCGCAGGGTTTGCAGGATCAGGGAGGCCATGCAGCGTAGGTTTGCTGAGGCATTCGGTCCGGAGACCTCTGGGTCACTAAGGACGACATGGTCCGCAGCCACCTCCTCCCAGCCACGTATAAGTCCATGTGTTTCTTGGGACTGTAAATGATCCCTTAAAGGCTGTTGCTGATGCTGAGTGCCAGGCTCCACCTCCATACTGACATAATCCTCCTCCTCCTCCTCCTCCTCCTCCTCATCCTCTTCCTGTGTGATTGGCGGGCCTTGAGAGCTAAGGAAGTCTTCCTCTTGCTGCCTCTGTTCTGCCTCAAGTGCCCTGTCCATTATTCCATGCAGCGTGTGCTCCAACAGGTGGACAAGGGGGACTATGTCACTGATGCATGCACTGTCACTGCTCACCATCCTCGTGGCCTCCTCAAATGGGGACAGGACAGTGCATGCATCCCTGATCATGGCCCACTGGCGTGGGCAAAAAAAACAAGCTCCCCTGACCCTGTCCTGGTGCCATAGTTGCACAGGTACTCATTGATGGCCCTTTGCTGCATGTGCAGCCGCTGCAGCATGGCCAACGCTGAGTTCCACCTGGTGGGCATGTCACAGATTAGGCGGTTCTTGGGCAGGTTAAATTCCTTTTGGAGGTCTGCCAGCCGAGCACTGGCATTATATGACTGGTGGAAATGCACACAGACTTGCCTGGCCTGCCTATGGAAATCCTGTAAGCCCGGGTACCAGCCCAAGAACCTCTGCACCACCAAGTTAAGGATGTGAGCCAAATAGGGCACATGGGTCATTTGTCCCCGTCGGAGGGCGGAGAGGAGGTTGGTGCCATTGTCGGAAACCACCATTCCTGCCTTAAGTTGGCTTGGCGTCAACCACCTCTGAACCTGCCCCTGCAGAGCGAGAGGCCATGGAGAGGCCATGGAGGAAGAAGAAGAGGAGGGGGTGGAGGAGAGAGGTGTGTCAGAATCATTAGTAGTGGCATTTTGGAGACGTGGTGGCGGAACAACCTCCAACACTACTGCACCTTGTCCTGCATCCTTCCCAGCTGCCAACAGAGTCACGCAATGCGCCGTGAAACTTAGGTAACGTCCCTGTCCATGTCTGCTGGACCATGAGTCAGCAGTAATATGCACCTTACCGCTGACCGCCCTGTCCAGCGAGGCCACATGCCGGTAGAGAGCCGGAATCGCCTTCCTTATGAAAAAAGTGGTGTTTGAGTACCTTCCACTGAGGAACCGCACATTCCAAAAACTCACGGAAGGGGGCAGAGTCTACCAATTGAAAAGGTAGCAGTTGAGGTGTTAGCAATTTTGCCAAGCTAGCATTCAACCGCTGGGCATGTGGATGGCTGGGAGCGAACTTCTTTCGGTGGTGCAGCAGCTGGGGCAGTGAAATTTGCCTGGTACAATCTGACGTCGGTGTACCGAAAGCAGATTGCCCACAAGTACTTGGCTGTGACACACCTAATTCTACAACTTAATTCCTCTCAGTGCAGGTCTCAGAGAGAACTGAAGGTATAGTGGGTTTGGAGATCTCAGCTGATGAGGAGCAAGGAGAGGTCCTCTTTGTTCTATGGTGTGGGTCTTTTAGGTACGCTTGCCAACGAACTGCATGGCAGGTCAACAAATGTCTGGTCAAGCATGTGGTGCCAAGCGGGAGATGTTTGGCCACGCGGGATATGCTTGAGACATATGTTGCAAATAGCAGCGGTGCCATCTGATGCACTCGTCTCAAAAAAGGCCCACACCAAAGAATTTTTAGAATAACGCGCAGAGACAGCAGCGCCCTGCACATGCGGAGCTTTGCAGTGTGATGCAGTCAGTGTGCTGCCCTTAGGCTGGCCCCTGGAGGGCATCCTGCCTCGTTGGTGATGTGCCTCCTCGTCCTCCTCTCTCCTATGAGGAACACACATTGAGTCAGTGACCTCATTATCCCCTCCCTCCTCATCACTGGAGCAAACCTGGCAGTATGCTGCAGCAGGGGGAGCATGACTGCCAAATTGCTGTCCTTCTTGGGCATCCCCTCTGTCCGTGCTCACGTTACTGCCTTCATCTAGCTCAGTATCATCATCAGAGCCTTCTAAACGCTGGGCATCCTCCTGGAGCATGTACCCAACACTGTGGTCAAACAGTTTGAGGGACTCCTCAGGAGGACATGGTGGGGCTAGGGAAGGAGTCACTGATAACATTGAGCCGAGGCCGCGTTGGCAGCTGCTTTGCCAGACAAAGTACCCTGAGCATGAGTGGGAGAGGATGAGGAGGATGAGGGCGGCTTGGTCATCCACTCGACCAAGTATTCCGCATGTTGCGGCTTAACACGCCCTGCTGCCAAAAAAAAAGCCCAAGCGTGCCCCATGGCCACGTGCTGATGAGGATGCACCGTGCACTGTTGCCTCTAGACACAGAGCCTGCTTGCCCTCTTTTATTGGCTTGTGACTGTCTGCCTCTCCTTGTTGGCCTTCCAGACATACTAATGGCCTGCAGTGAGATGTAGCTGCACTAAGCTGAAATATATATGTATATATATATATATATATATATATATATATATATATATATATATATATATATATACTGATACTGCAGCTAGCAAAATCAACTGCCTGCCTGTAGTATGAGAACACCACCAATCTTCTACAGGGAGCTTTAGCTGAACACTGTGCAGAGGTCGCACTATACTAACTTGTAGCTTTAGCTGAACACTGTGCAGAGGACGCACTACACCAATGTTAAAATAATGTAGCTGCCTGCAGTAGTGATAGGATCAGGAAAACACCACCAACCTTCTCTTTAGCTGAACACTGTGCAGAGGTCGCACTACACTAACGTGTAAATAATTTAGCTGCCTGCGGTAGTGATAGGATCAGAAAAACACCAATAACCTTCTACAGGTAGCTTTAGCTGAACACTGTGCAGAGGTCGCACTACACTAACATGTAAATAATGTAGCTGCCTGCGGTAGTGATACGATCAGGAAAACACCACCAACCTTCTACAGGTAGCTTTAGCTGAACACTGTGCAGAGATCGCACTACACTAACGTGTAAATAATTTATGTGCCTGCGGTAGTGATAGGATCATGAAAACACCACCAACCTTCTACAGGTAGCTTTAGCTGAACACTGTTTTGAGGACGCACTACACTAACGTGTAAATAATGTGGCTGCCTTGGGTAGTGATAGGATCAGAGAAACACCACCAACCTTCTACAGGTAGCTTTAGCTGAACACTGCAGAGGTCGCACTACACTAACATGTAAATAATTTAGCTGCCTGGGGTAGTGATAGGATCAGGAAAACACCACCAACCTTCTACAGGTAGCTTTAGCTAAACACTGTGCAGAGGTCGCACTACACTAACGTGTAAATAATTTAGCTGCCTGCGGTAGTAATAGGATCAGGAAAACACCACCAACCTTCTACAGGTAGCTTTAGCTGAACACTGTGCAGAGGTCGCACTCCACTAACTTGTACCTTTAGCTGAACACTGTGCACTACACTAACTTGTAGCTTTAGCTGAACACTGTTCAGAGGACGCACTACACTAACTTGTAGCTGTAGCTGAACACTGTGCAGAGGTCGCACTACACTAATGTGTAAATAATGTAGCTGCCTGCGGTAGTGATAAGATCAGGAAAACACCACCAACCTTCTACAGGTAGCTTTAGCTGAACACTGTGCAGAGGTCGCACTACACTAATGTGTAAATAATGTAGCTGCCTGCGGTAGTAATAGGATCAGGAAAACACCACCAACCTTCTACAGGTAGCTTTAGCTGAACACTGTTTTGAGTACGCACTACACTAAGGCATAAATAATGTAGCTGCCTGCGGTAGTGATAGGATCAGGAAAACACCACCAACCTTCTACAGGTAGCTATAGCTGAACACTGTGCAGAGGTCGCACTACACTAACATGTAAATAATTTAGCTGCCTGCGTTAGTAATAGGATCAGGAAAACACCACCAACCTTCTACAGGTAGCTTTAGCTGAACACTGTGCAGAGGACGTACTACACTAACTTGTAGCTTTAGCTGAACACTGTGCACTACACTAACTTGTAGCTTTAGCTAAACACTCTGCAGAGGTCGCACTACACTAACTTGTAGCTTTAGCTGAACACTGTTCAGAGGACGCACTACACTAACTTGTAGCTTTAGTGAAAACACTGTGCAGAGGTCGCACTACACTAACTTGTAGCTTTATTTGAACACTGTGAGGAGGACGCACTATACTAACTTGTAGCTTTAAATAATGTAGCTGTATGTGGTAGTGATAGAATCAGGAAAACACCACCAACCTTCTACAGGTAGCTTTAGCCAAACAATGTGCAGAGGTCGCACTACACTAAAGTGTAAATAATTTAGCTGCCTGCGGTAGTGATAGGATCAGGAAAACACCACCAACCTTCTACAGGTAGCTTTAGCTGAACACTGTGCAGAGGTCGCACTACACTAACGTGTAGCATTAGCTGAACACTGTGCACTACACTAACTTGTAGCTTTAGCTGAACACTGTGCAGAGGTCGCACTACATTAACTTGTAGCTTTAGCTGAACACTGTGCACTACACTAACTTGTAGCTTTAGCTGAAGACTGTGAGGAGGACACACTACACTAACTTGTAGCTTTAGCTGAACACTGTGTACTACACTAACTTGTAGTTTTAGCTGAACACTGTTCAGAGGACGCACTACACTAACTTATAGCTCTAGCTGAACACTGTGCTGAGGTCGCACTACATTAACTTGTAGTTTTAGCTGAACACTGTGAGGAGGACGCACTACACTAACTTGGAGCTTTAGCTGAACACTGTGCAGAGGTCGCACTACACTAACTTGTAGCTTTAGCTGAACACTGTTCAGAGGATGCACTACACTAACTTGTAGCTTTAGCTGAACACTGTGCAGAGGTCGTACTACACTAACTTGTAGCTTTAGCTGAACACTGTGCACTACACTAACTTGTAGCTTTAGCTGAACACTGTTTTGAGGACACACTACACTAACTTGTAGCTTTAGCTGAACACTGTGCTTAGGTCGCATTACACTAACTTGTAGCTTTAGCAGAACACTGTGCAGAAGACACACTACACTAATTTGTAGCTTTAGCTGAACACTGTGCAGAGGTTGCACTGCACTAACTTGTAGCTTTAGCTGAACACTGTGCACTACACTAATTTGTTGCTTTAGCTGAACACTGTTCAGAGGACGCACCACACTAACTTGTACCTTTAGCTGAACACTGAGCAGAGGTCGCACTACACTAACTTGTAGCTTTTGCTGAACACTGTGCACTACACTAATTTGTAGCTTTAGCTGAACACTGTTCAGAGGACGCACCACACTAACTTGTAGCTTTAGCAGAACACTGTTTAGAGGATGCACTACACTAACTTTTAGCTTTAGCTGAACACTGTGCAGTGGTCGTACTACACTAACTTGTAGCTTTAGCTGAACACTGTGCACTACGCTAACTTGTAGCTTTAGCTGAACACTGTTTAGAGGATACACTACACTAACTTGTCGCTTTAGGTGAACACTGTGCTTAGGTCGCACTACACTAACTTGTAGCTTTAGCAGAACACTTTGCAGAAGACACACTACACTAACTTGTAGCTTTAGCTGAACACTGTACAGAGGTCGCACTACAATAACTTGTAGCTTTAGCTGAACACTGTGCACTACACTAATTTGTAGCTTTAGCTGAACACTGTTCAGAGGACGCACCACACTAACTTGTAGCTTTAGCCGAACACTGTGCAGAGGTCGCACTACACTAACTTGTAGCTTTAGCTGAACACTGTGCAGAGGTCACACTACAGTAACTTGAAGCTTTAGCTGAACAGTGTGCACTATACTAACTTGTAGCTTTAGCTGAACACTGTTCAGAGGACACACTATACTAACTTTTAGCTTTAGCTGAACAGTGTGCACTACACAAGCTTGTAGCATTAGCTGAACACTGTGCATAGGTCGCACTACACTAACTTGTAGCTTTAGCTGAACACTGTGAGGAGGTCGCACTACACGAATTCATAGCTTTAGCTGAACACTGTGCAGTAGTGATAGGATCAGGAAAACACCACCAACCTTCTACAGGTAGCTTTAGCTGAACACTGTGCAGAGGTCGCACTACGCTAACGTGTAGCTTTAGCTGAACACTGTGCACTACACTAACTTGTAGCTTTAGCTGAACACTGTGAGGAGGACGCACTACACTAACTTGTAGCTTTAGCTGAACACTGTGCACAACTCTAACTTGTAGCTTTAGCTGAACACTGTTCAGAGGACGCACTACACTAACTTGTAGCTTTAGCTGAACACTGTGAGGAGGATGCACTACACTAACTTGTAGCTTTAGCTGAACAATGTGCAGAAGTCGCACTACACTAACTTGTAGCTTTAGCTTAACACTGTTCAGAGGACGCACAACACTAACTTGTAGCTTTAGCTGAACACTGTGAGGAGGACACACTACACTAATTTGTAGCTTTAGCTGAACACTGTGCAGAGGTCGCACTACACTAACTTGTAGCTTTAGCTGAACACTGTTCAGAGGATGCACTACACTAACTCGTAGCTTTAGCTGAACACTGTGCAGAGGTTGCACTACACTAACTTGTAGCTTTAGCTGAACACTGTGAGGAGGACGCACTACACTAATTTGTAGCTTTAGCTGAACACTGTGCAGAGGTCGCACTACATTAACTTGTAGCTTAAGCTAAACACTGTGCACTACAGTAACTTGTAGCTTGAGCTGAAGACTGTGAGGAGAACACACTACACTAACTTGTAGCTTTAGCTGAACACTGTGCACTACACTAACTTGTAGCTTTAGCTGAAAACTGTTCAGAGGACGCTCTACACTAACTTGTAGCTCTAGCTGAACACTGTGCAGAGGTCACACTACACTAACTTGTAGTTTTAGCTGAACACTGTGAGGAGGACACACTACACTAATTTGTAGCTTTAGCTGAACACTATGCAGAGGTCGCACTACACTAACTTGTAGCTTTAGCTGAACACTGTTCAGAGGATGCACTACACTAACTCGTAGCTTTAGCTGAACACTGTGCAGAGGTTGCACTACACTAACTTGTAGCTTTAGCTGAACACTGTGAGGAGGACGCACTATACTAAATTGTAGCATTATCTGAACACTGTGCAGAGGTCGCACTACACTAACTTGTAGCTTTAGCTGAACAATGTGCCGAAGTCGCACTACACTAACTTGTAGCTTTAGCTGAACACTGTGCACTACACTAACTTGTAGCTTTAGCTGAACACTGTTTAGAGGACGCACCACACTAACTTGTAGCTTTAGCTGAACACTGTGCAGAGGTCGCACTACACTAACTTTTAGCTTTAGCTGAACAATGTGAGGAGGACGCACTACACTAACTTGTAGCTTTAGCTAAACACTGTGCAGAGGTCGCACTACACTAATTTGTAGCTTTAGCTGAACACTGTTAAGAGGATGCACCACACTAACTTGTAGCTTTAGCTGAACAATGTGCAGAGGTTGCATGACACTAACTTGTAGCTTTAGCTGAACACTGTAAGGAGGACGCACTACACTAACTTGTAGCTTTAGCTGAACACTGTGCAGAGGTCGCACTACAGTAACTTGTAGCTTTAGCTGAACAGTGTGCACTATACTAACTTGTAGCTTTAGCTGAACACTGTTCAGAGGACGCACTATACTAACTTTTAGCTTTAGCTGAACAGTGTGCACTACACAAGCTTGTAGCATTAGCTGAACACTGTGCATAGTTCGCACTACACTAACTTGTAGCTTTAGCTGAACACTGTGAGGAGGTCGCACTACACAAACTCGTAGCTTTAGCTGAACACTGTGCAGAGGACGCACTACACCAAGGTTAAAATTTTGTAGATGCCTGCGGTAGTGATAGGATCAGGAAAACACCACCAACCTTCTACAGGTAGGTTTAGCTGAACACTGTGCAGAGGACACACTACACTAACATGTAAATAATGTAGCTGCATGCAGAAGTGATAGGATCAGGAAAACACCACCAACCTTCTACAGGTAGCTTTAGCTGAACACTGTGCAGAGGTCGCACTACACTAACGTGTACCTTTAGCTGAACACTGTGCACTACACTAACTTGTAGCTTTAGCTGAACACTGTGAGGAGGACGCACTATACTAACTTGTAGCTTTATCTGAACACTGTGCACTACTCTAACTTGTAGCTTTAGCTGAACACTGTTCAGAGGACGCACTACACTAACTTGTAGCTTTAGCTGAACACTGTGAGGAGGATGCACTATACTAACTTGTAGCTTTAGCTGAACAATGTGCAGAAGTCGCATTACACTAACTTGTAGCTTTAGCTGAACACTGTACACTACACTAACTTGTAGCTTTAGCTGAACACTGTGCAGAGGTCGCACTACATTAACTTGTAGCTTAAGCTGAACACTGTGCACTACACTAACTTGTAGCTTTAGCTGAAGACTGTGAGGAGAACACAATACACTAACTTGTAGCTTTAGCTGAACACTGTTCAGAGGACGCACTACACTAACTTGTAGCTCTAGCTGAACACTGTGCAGAGGTCACATTACACTAACTTGTAGTTTTAGCTGAACACTGTGAGGAGGACGCACTACACTAATTTGTAGCTTTAGCTGAACACTGTGAAGAGGTCGCACTACACTAACTTTTAGCTTTAGCTGAACACTGTTCAGAAGATGCACTACACTAACTCATAGCTTTAGCTGAACACTGTGCAGAGGTCACACTACACTAACTTGTAGCTTTAGCTGAACACTGTGAGGAGGACGCACTACACTAACTTGTAGCTTTAACTGAACACTGTGCAGAGGTCGCACTACACTAACTTGTAGCTTTAGCTGAACACTGTGCACTACACTGACTTGTAGCTTTACCTGAACACTGTTCAGAGGATGCACTACACTAACGTGTCGCTTTAGCTGAACACTGTTCAGAGGACGCACTACACTAACTTGTAGCTTTAGCTGAACACTGTGCTCTACACTAGCGTGTAGCTTTAGCTGAACACTGTGCCGACGTCGCACTACACTAACTTGTAGCTTTAGCTGAACACTGTGCACTACACTAACTTGTATCTTTAGCTGAACACTGTTCAGAGGATGCACCACACTAACTTGTAGCTTTAGCTGATCACTGTGCAGATGTCACACTACACTAACTTGTAGCTTTATCTGAACACTGTACAGAGGTCGCACTACACTAACTTGTAGCTTTAGCTGAACACTGTGCACTACACTAACTTTTAGCTTTAGCTGAACACTATGAGGAGGACGCACTACACTAATTTGTAGCTTTAGCTGAACACTGTGCACTTCACTAACTTGTAGCTTTAGCTGAACACTGTTCAGAGGACGCACAACACTAACTTGTAGCTTTAGCTGAACACTGTGAAGAGGTCGCACTACACTAACTTGTAGCTTTAGCTGAACACTGTGAGGAGGACACACTACACTAACTTGTAGCTTTAGCTAAACACTGTGCAGAGGTTGCACTACACTAACTTTTAGCTTTAGCTGAACACTGTGAGGAGGACGCACTACACTAACTAGTAGCTTTAGCGGAACACTGTGCACTACACTAACTTGTTGCTTTAGCTGAACAGTGTGAGGAGGACGCACTACACTAACTTGTAGCTTTAACTGAAGACTGTGCAGAGGTCGCACTACACTAACTTGTAGCTTTAGCTGAACACTGTGAGGAGGACGCACTACACTAACTTGTAGCTTTAGCTAAACACTGTGCAGAGGTCGCACTACACTAACTTGTAGCTTTAGCTGAACACTGTGCACTACAATAACTTGTAGCTTTAGCTGAACACTGTTCAGAGGACGCACTACACTAACTTGTAGCTTCAGCTGAACACTGTGCAGATGTCACACTACACTAACTTGTAGCTTTAGCTTAACACTGTTCAGAGGACGCACAACACTAACTTGTAGCTTTAGCTGAACACTGTGCAGAGGTCACACTACACTAACTTGTAGCTTTAGCTGAACACTGTTCAGAGGACACACTACACTAACTTGTAGCTTCAGCTGAACACTGTTCAGAGGACGCACCACACTAACTTGTAGCTTTAGCTGAACACTCTGAGGAGGACGCACTACACTAAAGTGTCGCTTTATCTGAACACTGTTCAGAGGACGCACTACACTAACTTGTAGCTTTAGCTGAACACTGTGCTCTACACTAGCTTGTAGCTTTAGCTAAACACTGTGCAGAGGTCGCACTACACTAACTTGTAGCTTTAGCTGAACACTGTGCACTACACTAACTTGTTGCTTTAGCTGAACAGTGTGAGGAGGACGCACTACACTAACTTGTAGCTTTAACTGAACACTGTGCAGAGGTCGCACTACACTAACTTGTAGCTTTAGCTGAACACTGTGCTCTACACTAGCTTGTAGCTTTAGCTGAACACTGTTCAGAGGATGCACCACACTAACTTGTAGCTTTAGCTGAACACTGTGCAAACGTCGCACTATACTAACTTTTAACTTTAGCTGAACACTGTGAGGAGGACGCACTACACTAACTTGTAGCTTTAGCTAAACACTGTGCAGAGGTTGCACTACACTAACTTGTAGCTTTAGCTGAACACTGTGCACTACAATAATTTGTAGTTTTAGCTGAACAATGTTCAGAGGACGCACCACACTAACTTGTAGCTTTAGCTGAACACTGTTCAGAGGACGCACTACACTAACTTGTAGCTTCAGCTGAACACTGTGCAGATGTCATACTACACTAACTTGTAGCTTTAGCTGAACACTGTTCAGAGGACGCACAACACTAAGGCCAGATTTTAAGTATTACCTTGGGGGAGATGCAGACAAGAATACTGCAATCACTGAGCAGCAAATGATATCACCTGCGATGTATTTAAGTTATCTTGCAAACCTGGCCTGTTAGTGGGTCCTGAGGACCGGAGTTGAGAACCACTGAGCTAAAGCTACAAGTTAGTGTTGTGCGTCCTCTGAACAGTGTTCAGCTAAAGCTACAAGTTAGTGTAGTATGACATCTGCACAGTGTTCAGCTGAAGAGGTCACACTACACTAACTTGTAGCTTTAGCTGAACACTGTGCACTACACTAACTTGTAGCTTTAGCTGAACAATGTTGAGAGCACGCACTACACTAACTTGTAGCTTTAGCTGAACACTGTGCAGAGGTCGCTCTACACTAACTTGTAGCTTTAGCTGAACACTGTTCAGAGGACACACTACACTAACTTTTAGCTTTTGCTGAAAACTGTGCAGAGGTCACACTACACTAACTTGTAGCTTTAGCTGAACACTGTGAGGAGGACACACTACACTAACTTGTAGCTTTAGCTGAACACTGTGCACTATACTAACTTGTAGCTTTAGCTGAACACTGTTCAGAGGACGCACTACACTAACTTGAAGCTTTAGCTGAACAGTGTGCACTACACTAGCTTGTATCTTTAGCTGAACCCTGTGCAGAGGTCGCACTACACTAACTTGTAGCTTTAGCTGAACACTGCGCACTACACTAACTTGTTGCTTTAGCTGAACACTGTGAGGAGGACGCACTACACTAACTTGTAGCTTTAACTGAACACTGCAGAGGTCGCAATACACTAACTTGTAGCTTTAGCTGAACACTGTGCGCTACACTAACTTGTAGCTTTAACTGAACACTGTGCAGAGGTCGCAATACACTAACTTGTAGCTTTAGCTGAACACTGTGTGCTACACTAACTTGTAGCTTTAACTGAACACTGTGCAGAGGTCGCAATACACTAACTTGTAGCTTTAACTGAACACTGTTCAGAGGACGTACTACACTAACTTGTAGCTTTAGCTGAACACTGTTCAGATGATGCACTACACTAACTTGTAGCTTTAGCTGAACACTGTGCAGAGGTTGCACTACACTAAATTGTAACTTTAGCTAAACACTGTGAGGAGGACGCACTACACTATTTTGTAGCTTTAGCTGAACACTGTGCAGAGATCGCACTACACTAACTTGTAGCTTTAGCTGAACACTGTGCACTACACTAACTTGTAGCTTTAGCTGAACACTGTTCAGAGGACGCACCACACTAACTTGTAGCTTTAGCTGAACACTGTGCAGAGGTCGCACTACACTAACTTGTAGCTTTAGCTGAACAGTGTGCACTATACTAACTTGTAGCTTTAGCTGAACGCTGTTCAGAGGATGCACTTCACTAACTTTTAGCTTTAGCTGAACAGTGTGCACTACACTAGCTTGTAGCATTAGGTAAACACTGTGCAGAGGTCGCACTACACTAACTTGTAGCTTTAGCTGAACACTGTACAGAAGACGCACTACACCAACATTAAAATTATGTAGATGCCTGCGCTAGTGATAGGATCAGGAAAACACCACCAACCTTCTGCAGATAGCTTTAGCTGAACACTGTGCAGAGGTCGCACTACACTAACTTGTAGCTTTAGCTGAACACTGTGCACTACACTAACTTGTAGCTTTAGCTGAGCACTGTTCAGAGGACGCACTACACTAACGTGTCGCTTTAGCTGAACACTGTTCAGAGGATGCACTACACTAACTTGTAGCTTTAGCTGAACACTGTGCAGAGGTCGCACTACACTAACTTGTAGCTTTAGCTGAACACTGTGCACTACACTAACTTGTAGCTTTAGCTGAACACTGTGCAGAGGTCGCACTACAATAACTTGTAGCTTTAGCTGAACACTGTGCACTACACTAACTTGTTGCTTTAGCTGAACACTGTGAGGTGGACGCACTACACTAACTTGTAGCTTTAACTGAACACTGAGCAGAGGTCGCACTACACTAACTTGTAGCTATAGCTGAACACTGTGCAGAGGACGCACTACACCAATGTTTTAATAATGTAGCTGCCTGTGGTAGTGATAAGATCAGGAAAAGACCACCAACCTTCTACAGGTATCTTTAGCGAACACTGTGCAGAGGTCGCACTACACTAACGTGTAAATAATGTAGCTGCCTGTGGTAGTGATATAATCAGGAAAACACCACCAACCTTCTACAGGTAGCTTTAGCTGAACACTGTTTTGAGGATGCACTACACCAACCTGTAAACAATGTAGCTGCCTGCGGTAGTGATAGGATCAGGAAAACACCACTGACCTTCTACAGGTAGCTTCAGCTGAACACTGTGAGGAGGACGCACTACACTAACTTGTAGCTTTAGCTGAACACTGTGCACTACACTAACTTGCAACTTTAGCTGAACACTGTTCAGATGACGCACTACACTAACTTGTAGCTCTAGCCGAACACTGTGCAGAGGTCACACTGCACTAACTTGTAGCTTTAGCTGAACACTGTTCAGAGGACGCACTACACTAACTTGTAGCTTTAGCTGAACACTGTTCAGAGGGCACACTACAGTAACTTGTAGCTTTAGCTGAACACTGTGCATTACACTAACTTGTAGCTTTAGCTAAAAACTGTGCAGAGGTCGCACTACACTAACTTGTAGCTTTAGCTGAACACTGTGCAGAGGTCGCACTCCACTAACTTGTGGCTTTAGCTGAACACTGTGCAGAGGATGCACTACGCCAACGTTAAAATAATGTAGCTGCCTGTGGTAGAGATAGTATTAGGAAAACACCACCAACCTTCTACAGGTAGCTTTAGCTGAACACTGTTCAGAGGACGCACTACACTAATGTGTAAATAATGTAGCTGCCTGCAGTAGTGATAGGATCAAGAAAACACCACCAACCTTCTACAGATAGCTTTAGCTGAACACTGTGCAGAAGTCGCACTACACTAACGTGTAAATAATGTAGCTGCATGCGGTAGTGATAAGATCAGGAAAACACCACCAACCTTGTACAGGTAGCTTTAGCTGAACACTGTTTTGAGGACGCACTACACTAACCTGTAAACAATGTAGCAGCCTGCGGTAGGGATAAGATCAGGAAAACAACACCAACCTTCTACAGATAGCTTTAGCTGAACACTGTGCAGAGGTCGCACTACAATAACGTGTAAATAATGTAGCTGCCTGCGGTAGAGATAGGATCAGGAAAACACCACCAACCTTCTGCAGGTAGCTTTAGCTGAACACTGTGCAGAGGTCACACTACACTAACGTGTAAATAATTTTGCTGCCTGCTGCAGTGATAGGATCAGGAAAACACCACCAACCTTCTACAGGTAGCTTTAGCTGAACACTGTGCAGAGGTCGCACTACACTTACTTGTAGCTTTAGCTGAACACTGTGCACTACACTAACTTGTAGCTTTAGCTGATCACTGTGCAGAGGTCGCACTACACTAACTTGTAGCTTTAGCTGAACACTGTGAGGAGGACTAACTACACTAACTTGTAGCTTTAGCTGAACACTGTGCAGAGGTCGCACTACACTAACTTGTAGCTTTAGCTGAATACTGTGCACTACACTAACTCGTAGCTTTAGCTGAAAACTGTGCAGAGGTCGCACTACACTAACTTGTAGCATTAGCTGAACACTGTGCACTACAATAACTTGTAGCTTTAGCTGAACACTGTGAGGAGGACGCACTACACTAACTTGTAGCTTTAGCTGAACACTGTGCAGAGGTCGCACTACACTAACTTGTAGCGTTAGCTGAACACTGTGCACTACACTAATTTGTAGCTCTAGTTGAACTCTGTTCAGAGGACGCACTACACTAACTTGTAGCTTTAACTGAACACCGTGCAGAGGTCGCATTACACTAACTTGTAGCTTTAGCTGAACACTGTGAGTAGGACGCACTACACTAACTTCTAGCTTTAGCTGAACACTGTTCAGAGGACGCACTACACTAACTTCTAGCTTTAGCTGAACACTGTGAGGAGGACGCATTACACTAACTTGTAGCTTTAGCTGAACACTGTGCACTACACTAACTTGTTGCTTTAGCTTAACACTGTGCAGAGGTCGCACTACACTAACTTGTAGCTTTAGCTGAACACTGTGCAGAGGACGCACTACGCCAACATTAAAATAATGTAGCTGCCTGCGGTAGTGATAGGATCAGGAAAACATCATCAACCTTCCACAGGTAGCTTTAGCTGAACACTGTGCAGAGGACACACTACACTAACGTCTAAATAATGTAGCTGCCTGCAGTAGTGATAGGATCAGGAAAACACCACCAACCTTCAACAGATAGCTTTAGCTGAACACTGTTCAGAGGGCACACTACACTAACTTGTAGCTTTAGCTGAACACTGTGCATTACACTAACTTGTAGCTTTAGCTAAAAAACTGTGCAGAGGTCGCACTACACTAACTTGTAGTTTTAGCTGAACACTGTGCAGAGGTCGCACTCCACTAACTTGTGGCTTTAGCTGAACAATGTGAGAGGACGCACTACACCAACGTTAAAATAATGTAACTGCCTGTGGTAGAGATAGTATTAGGACAACACCACCAACCTTCTAAAGGTAGCTTTAGCTGAACACTGTGCAGAGGACGCACTACACTAATGTGTAAATAATGTAGCTGCCTGCAGTAGTGATAGGATCAAGAAAACACCACCAACCTTCTACAGATAGCTTTAGCTGAACACTGTGCAGAAGTCGCACTACACTAACGTGTAAATAATGTAGCTGCCTGCGGTAGTGATGAGATCAGGAAAACACCACCAACCTTCTATAGGTAGCTTTAGCTGAACACTGTTTTGAGGATGCACTGCACTAACCTGTAAACAATGTAGCTGCCTGCGGTAGGGATAAGATCAGGAAAACAACACCAACCTTCTACAGATAGCTTTAGCTGAACACTGTGCAGAGGTCGCACTACACTAACGTGTAAATAATGTAGCTGCCTGCGGTAGTGATAGGATCAGGAAAACACCACCAACCTTCTGCAGGTAGCTTTAGCTGAACACTGTGCAGAGGTCACACTACACTAACGTGTAAATAATTTTGCTGCCTGCGGTAGTGATAGGATCAGGAAAACACCACCAACCTTCTACAGGTAGCTTTAGCTGAACACTGTGCAGAGGTCTCACTACACTAACTTGTAGCTTTAGCTGAACACTGTGCACTACACTAACTTGTAGCTTTAGCTGAACACTGTTCAGAGGACGCACTACACTAACTTGTAGCTTTAGCTGAACACTGTGCAGAGGTCGCACTACACTAACTTGTAGCTTTAGCTGAACACTGTGAGGAGGACACACTACACTAACTTTTAGCTTTAGCTGAACACTGTGCAGAGGTCGCACTACACTAACTTGTAGCTTTAGCTGAATACTGTGCACTACACTAACTTGTAGCTTTAGCTGAACACTGTGCAGAGGTCGCACTACACTAACTTGTAGCTTTAGCTTAACACTGTGCACTACACTAACTTGTAGCTTTAGCTGAACACTGGTCAGAGGACGCACTACACTAACTTGTAGCTTTAGCTGAACACTGTGCAGAGGTCGCACTACACTAACTTGTAGCTTTAGCTGAAAACTGTGAGGAGGACGCACTACACTAACTTGTAGCTTTAGCTGAACACTGTGCAGAGGTTGCACTACACTAACTTGTAGCTTTAGCTGAACACTGTGCACTACACTAACTTGTAGCTTTAGCTGAACACTGGTCAGAGGACGCACTACACTAACTTGTAGCTTTAGCTGAACACTGTGCAGAGGTCGCACTACACTAACTTGTAGCTTTAGCTGAACACTGTGAGGAGGATGTACTACACTAACTTGTAGCTTTAGCTGAACACTGTGCAGAGGTCGCACTACACTAACGTGTAGCTTTAGTTGAACACTGTGCAGAGGTCGCACTACACTAACTTGTAGCTTTAGCTGAACACTGTGAGGAGGACGCACTACAATAACTTGTAGCTTTAGCTGAACACTGTGCAGAGGTCGCACTACACTAACTTGTAGCTTTAGTTGAACACTGGGCAGAGGTCGCACTACACTCACTTGTAGCTTTAGCTGAACACTGTGAGGAGGACGCACTACACTAACTTGTAGCTTTAGCTGAATACTGTGCAGAGGTCGCACTACACTAACTTGTAGATTTAGCTGAACACTGTGCACTACACTAACTTGTAGCTTTAACTGAACACTGTGAGAAGGACACATTACACTAACTGTAAATAATGAAGCTGCCTGACTGTGGTACTAATAGGATCAGAAGAACACCAGCAATTTTCTTCAGGTAGCTGTACTGTAACAACACCTGCCTGCCTGTCAGTAGGAAGATAATAACAGGAACGAATCTAGCTAAACTGAATACAGTGTATATATATATATATATATTATATATACAACACCTGTGATGCATATATATACACAATACAATGTAAGTGCAGCTAACTGACTGACTGTCCTGCCTAATCTATCTAACTTAAATCAAATGACGCTTTCTCTTTGTCTCTGTCTCTCAACGCCGGGACACACTACACAGAGCCAATGTGCAGACGGCTTTATATAGTGTGGGGCGTGTACTAAACCCCCTGAGTCATAATTGGCCAAAGCCACCCTGGCTTTGGCCAATTACGACTCTCTCTACAGACGGCGCTGTGATTGGCCAAGCATGCGGGTCCTAGTGCATGTTTGGCCAATCATCAGCCAGCAATGCACTGCGGTGCCACAGTGAATTATGGGCCATGACGTGCCACACAAATTTGGTGCGAATGGCCCATATCGTTCGCAATTTGGCGAACGGGCGAACAGACAATGTTTGAGTCGAACATGGGTTCGAGTCGAACACGAAGCTCATCCCTATTTGCAGCCGATCGCACTGTTGCAATTTGCAAATTTTGCCTCAAGCTGATCAAGCGTGGCAAAAACACCAGCCATTTGGGTACCATATGCTTGACAAGGTATTAAACCTCCCACCACTCAGCCCATTGGCAAGAGCACCTGAAAGCCACGCAAAAGGGATGCAACTCTGCTCCTCCTCACTCCATACCTTTCAGGTCTACCCGCGCTATATCTCATGACCTCTCAGCAGCCTCCACTGACAGGGATGGTGGTATAGCGAGGGGTGTCACAGGTCCTTGCAACACATCTGCCAGCAGCACACCACCAGCTATAGACTATAGCAGGCAAATTTATCTTCCCCAGCTATTTCAGCAAAAAAAAATAAAATACACTCCCTGTCACCCACATGCCCAGCGTCTAAATCCCAGCTTGTCCAAATAAAGAAGGCTTGCAGGGAAAATCAATTTAAATGTCTTCTTTTCTTTACATGTAATTTTTGCTTTAGCAGGTTCTATGCACGGTACAGATGCGCCACTTTACAGGCAAACTAAGGCCCCCCCCCCCCCCCGGGCCCTATATTTAAATACATCTTCATTTTTATTGTTTCACTTTAAGCATCAGTAAATCACTGCTCATTTAAAAAAAATTTCCATTGATGCATGTCACCCAGGGCAGTACCCGGACTACCATATCCCTTTTATGCCCAATACCTTGAATCTAAGCCCTTAAAATGGGCACTTTTGATTTTTCAATTTCGTGTCCCATAGACTTTTATGTGGTTTTTCATTATTCTGCCCTGAAGCTTTGCGATTTTCGAACGTTCTGGGGCAAACTGGGTGGGTGTGTTTGGCTCATCTCTATCTGATTGTTGAGGAGAATGCTGCAGGCACTGACTTTATTGAGTCACTGATGGAGAAATAGAGAGAGATCATCTGTTGCCACAGGAGTTGATGAGGTCACTGGCCAACCCCCCTTCGCCCTACGACAGACAAGGAAACTTGGAATAGGCAGCTGCACACCGCAACGGGATACCAATAAAAACCTCTTTATTGTAATGTAGACAGATGCAGTCACAGGAATGAATGGAAGGTTAACATGTTTCACACATCTTGTGCTTAGGCATAACCAGGGGCCAAACTGTGTGGTTTTAACAGCCAAATCCAATCAACACAATTGGACTCGCCTGAAAAGCATGAAAAATTACAATAAACACTAGGGATGAGCCGATGTTTGAGTCGAACTTAAGTTTGTCTCGAACGTAAGTTTGTCTCGAACATCAGGTGTTCGCTGAATTTAGAACATTATGGGGCGTTCGCAGGAAATTCGAGCACCCGCAGGACCCCCCATAATGCATTGTGAGACCGTCAATGCACTGCAATCTTACCTGACGTACATGCTTTGGCCAATCACAGGGTGCTCTGCTGTGAGAGCCATGGTTGGCCAATCATGGCTCAGGGGGCTAAGTCTATGCCCCACACTGCTTACATAGCAGCCGTACATAGTAAAATGAATGAGAGCAGCAAAATGACATTACTAAATGAAAACATTTAATTTAAAATTGCTTGCAGCTGTAATGTATTACCAAGGTTAAAAAAGAAAATGGCATGGGGGTCCCCCTTAAAATCCATACCAGATCCTTCAGGTCTGGTGTGGATTTTAAGAGGAAAAAAATCCATACCAGACCCTTAGCCGAGCACGCAACCTGGCAGGCTGCAGGAAAAGGGGGAGACAAGAGAGCACCCCCAAACCGTGCCCTCAACATGGGAATTGTCAAAAACTGTCTCCTGTCATTTTTACTTTTTTGACACTTTTTTCCGTAAATATGTAGGGGTACAATGTAGCAGATACCCATTCACATGGGGGGAGGGGTGGGATCTGGGGGTCTCCCTGTTAAAAGGGGCTTCCAAATTCTGATAAGCCCCCCCGCCCGCAGACCCCCACAACCACTGGGCAAGAGTTGTGGGGAAGAGATACACCATGGGGACCCCAAAGCACCCTCCCCATGTTGAGGGCATGTGGCCTGGTACAGTCCAAGAGGGGGGGGCATTCTCTCTCTCTCGCCCCCCCTTTTCCTGCAGTCTGCCAGGTTGTGTGCTCGGAAAAGGGTTTGGTTTGGATTTCCTGTTGTGACTCAGCTTGTTCCTGACCTGTCTGATCTGCTCTCTTGGTTTGACCCCCTGGCTTGCTTTACCGACTTGTTACCTTCTCCAGCACCTGATCCCGGCTTGTATCACAGACTTTGCTGCAGTTACCTGTTCCTGCCTGCCTTCCTGTACCAGACCCTTGGCTTGTCTCCGTTCCTGCAACCTGCCTCTTCCTCTTACCGAATCTACTGTATTTGACCCCTGGCCCGGCTTCCACTACTGTCCTTGCGCACACCTTGCCAAGCATCACTGAGGATTCCTAGAGACTTGAGCCCAGCTGTGATTCCTGCATTACCCAGTATTCTTCAGGTGACCACCAGCTCCTCCCCCCTGAATCCATCTGGCAACCTGTTCTTCTCTGGGCACCACACCCTCTGTACCCAACCTCAGGGGTGTACTGCACTCAGCCGCAAGTGGAGCCCTCTCAGCATTTCAGCCTCCAACCAGGTATGTGACACAGGCCCTTCAGGTCTGGTATGGATTTTAAGGGGGGCCCCACACCAAAATAAGAAAAATGGAGCCGGGGTCCCCCAAAAATCCATACCAGACCCTTATCTGAGCATGCAACCTGGCAGGCCACAGGAAAGGAGGGGACGACAGAGCGCCCCCCCCCTCCTGAACCGTGCCCTCAACATGAGAATTGTCAATAACTGTCTCCTGTCATTTTTACTTTTTTGACACTTTTTTGGGTGAATTTGTAGGGGTACAATATACCCGATACCCATTCACATAGGGGGGCGGGATCTGGGGGCATCCTTATTAAAAGGTTTTCGATAAGATTCTGATAAGCCCCCTGCCCGTAGACCCCCACAACCACCGGGCAAGGGTTGGGGGAAGAGGCACACCATGGGGACCTCAAAGCACGCTCCCCATGTTGAGGGCATGTGGCCTGATAGGATTCAGGAGGGGCGGCGCTCTCTCGCCCCCCCCCTCTTCCTGAAGCCTGCTAGGTTGCATACTCTGATAAGGGTTTGGTATGGATTTTGAGGGGACTCGTACGCCTTTTTTTTTTCATTTTGGCACAGGGTTCCCCTTAAAACCCATGCCAGACCTGAATAACCTGGTATGGACTTTGGGGGGACCCCCACAGGCACTTTTTTTTACATTTTGGTGCAGGGTTCCCCTTAATATCTATCCACTCTAATGGTATTCGCGTGTTTGCACAAATTTTTTGCCTGGTCACATGTGCTGCTGCTAACCGAACCGGGGGGTGTTCGGCTCATCCATAGTAAACACCAAGCAGAGACATAATTGTGTTAAAAGCCAATAACCAGTACAGGAAAAAGGATGGGAAACAACCTAAAAGATTCTCATTCTTTCTAAAAAAAACATAAAGAGGAGAGATAAATAATGACAGCAATGTTCACCTATACAGAGCTTCACGATAATATAGAGTGTAAAGATAAATAAAAGGAGATTGTACTCTGTGCAGGAGAGAAGATGGACATAAGACCTGTTTCACTCATAAAAATGAGTGATATCATGCTCAAAGTTGAGTCCTAAAGGGATATAGGTCTGCAACTGGAAGATCCAAAAAACTTCCTTCCTGCAAAGAAGATGAAAATGATCTCCACCTCTTTTGGGAACATGTACTTCCTCCACTACTTGTATTGAGACCACTGACAAGTCCCCAGCATGATAGTTGTTGAATGTCTTGCCAGTTGCCACATTAGTAGAGTGGCGCTTCTTGATACTGTAAAGGTGTTCCTGAAAGCGGTCCCTAAGGCACCTGATTGTTCTTCCTACATATTGTTTATGGCACAGTCTGCAAGTGACTAAATAAATGACATAACGAGTATTACAATGAAAAAAAGAATTTATCCTAAATGATTTATGCCTAGTTGTAGAGTGTACGTGGGCCCCCCCAAGGATGTATGGGCAAAAAGAGCAATTAGAACTACCACAACAGTAATTGCCCTTAAAATGTAACCAAGTTGTAGACTGTGTCGCTTTGGGGTAAAAAAACTGGGAGAAAGATAGTTGCCTAAAGTAGGATCCCAGCGTGGTACAATATTAACACCATCTGCCAAAAGGTCTGCACAAATGGAATCACCAAACAAAATAGGGAAATATCTACTGATAATAAATTTAACCTGGCTGAATTCTAAACTAAAGGGTTAAAGAGTAAAACAATTTTTACGTACATTTCTGTTATTGTTACTATTGTTGCCACCTCCCAACAGATCACTTTTCTTCCGGGCTTTGGCAATGGAATAGGCTTTATCAAGCATCCACCTCAAATAACCTCTATGCAGAAATCTCCAAAACAGGTTGGATGCTTCTCTCTCAAATATATAATCACTGCTGCAAATCTGTCTAGCCCTTAAAAACTGATTGACTGTGAATGTACCTAACATCTCAGATAGGGTTCTATCTGACGACAAATTTTCTTTGGTTTCTAAAGGTCTTAATTTTTGCCCGCACAAACATTTTAATCAAACAAGATACAGTCTTGGACATAAATACATTTGTTAGAAATATTACCATCAAAAAACATTATTTTTCTGACTCTAATGATACAGGTTTGACAGGTAACTCAGACATGGATTAGCTTGCTGGGCATGTTGGTTCCTCTACTCTTTCTTTTAGGGAGCAATGTGCAATCAGAGATTTTGAAGATTTAGCAGATGAAAATAATGTTGATAGTGCCCACTGGGAAGATCATGGAGCGACCCGCTCTGTCACTTTCCGTGTTCGTTCTGATTTCTACCCGGTGAATTCACATTGTCCTGACATGGACAAATGTCAAGCTTTGGTTGAATGTGATCTTTTTCCTCTGCATCCTCTGCATTCCTGCTCCCCCCCACTACATCATTATTACATAGGATTGCCTCCCTCTGTATAGTGTTTAGGGGTTACTCTTATTCTCCACCTTCAGCCCAGGTGTGTCAGGGTGTGTGGTGCTACTTGCACGTGGGCACCAGAAACAGGGAACCAAGAAACAGCATCTTTTTTGGGGGCAAACGCTACATAAACAAAATAGTACAATCATTTCACAGTGTTTATCTTATCGACGCCTGTTACCATAAGTAAACTTTATATGTGTATATAACACACATTTCACTTTTTTGTAATTGCTACTCTTTGGAACATTGAAAATAAAAACAATCTTTATATTTTTAACCACTTCCCGCCTGGCCCATAGCAGATGACGGCCGGGCGGTGGTTCAGTTATTCTGACTGGGCGTCATATGACGTCCAGCGGGATAACATGCTGCCGCGCGCCCCCGGGGGTGCACATCGCGGCGATCAGTGGATCGGTGTGTCAGTCTGACACACCACTACACTGATCTTGGTAAATAACATCCGGCGGGGGCTCTTTACACGTGATCAGCCGTGTCCAATCCCAGCTGATCACAATGTCAATAGGAAGAGCCATTGATCGGCTTTTCCTCACTCGTGCCTGACAGATGCGAGTAGAGGAGAGCCGATCAGCGGTTCTCCTGACAGGGGGGGTCTGCGCTGATTGTTTATCAGCGCAGCCCCCCCTCAGATCACCACACTGGACCACCAGGGATCGCTACTAGGACCACCAAGGAGAGGGGCAACATGTGGATGGCCAGGCATGTACCCCATGGCCATCCACATGTGCCCAATGTGCCCAGTCAATGCCCAATCTGTGCCAATCAGTGCCCACAAATGGGCACTGATTGGCACCATTATATAGCACTGATGCCCAGCAATGCCACCCTCAGGGGCATCAGTGCCATCAATCAGTGTCATCAGTGCCATCCATCAGTGTCCATCCGTGCCACCTGTCAGTGCCTATCCGTGCCCATCAGTGCCCACTTACCAGTGGCCATCAGTGCCCATCCGTGCCACCTATCAGTGCCACCAATAAGTACCCATCAGTGCCACCCATAAGTACCCATCAATGCCACCTACAAATGCCCATCAGTGCCGCCTATGAGTGCCCATCGGTGCCACCTATGAGTGCCCATCAGTGCCGCATACCAGTGCCACCTATCAGTGCCCATCAGTGCCACCTATCAGTGCCCATCAGTGCCGCCTATCAGTGCCCATCATCAGTGCCACCTCATCAGTGCCACCTCATTGGTGCCACCTCATCGGTGCCCATCAGTGCCGCCGTATCAGTGCCCGTCAGTGCAGCCATATCAGTGCCCTTCATTGAAGAAGAAAACATACTTATTTCCAAAAAATTTTTAACAGAAACAAAGAAAAACTTGTTTTTTTCAAACTTTTTGGACTTTTTTTATTTGTTGTGCAAAAAATAAAAACTGCAGAGGTGATCAAATACCACCAAAAGAAAGCTCTATTTGTGGTAACAAAATGATAAAAAAATTGTTTGGGTGCAGTGTAGCATGACCGCGCAATTTTTATTTAAAATGCGACAGCGCTGAAAGCTGAAAATTGGCCTGGGCGGGAAGGTGTCTAAGTGCCTGGTATTGAAGTGGTTAAATACAACTGCTGAACAAGTGAACACATGAATTATATTGCCCCATCATGTGGGAACTAACAATTTGACTTTGACATATGTGACTTTCAGCAAGCAATCACTGGTGGCAATCAATCGATGTTATTTCAAACAAATGCATCAGGAAAATTACCTATTGTTTGATTTCTGCTCTTTGGAAAAAAAAAAATCTTTCCATTCTATTTGAAAATGTCCACAAATTAAATATCTCAAGAATTGTACATATTAAATATATAATTCAATCACTTGGGAACTAACAATTTGACTTTGACAAATGTGACTTTTAGCAAACAATCAATATAATTTAAAACTCATGCTTCAGGAAGCTTCCCCCTGCATTCAGGTTGAGTAAGTGTCAAATTCACTGCTATGTCAACATGTCCCATTCATGTCACAAGCTGCTGCAAGTTTTGGTTTGTGATCTGCTGTGCCTGCAGCTTCTGCTGCACCTTCTGTGAATGCGATTGCACCACAAGAGTGGGACTGGACTTAGTGCAAATGAAAAAAAAAAACAATTAAAGGGGAGCTGCAAAGTGCTTTCTTGACTATATTCTGCAATTAATTTTTTTATCTCTAGGAATACTGTCAAGCATTTTTGGTTTGATTTCTGATTATTTTGTTACATTTTGCTACATTGCATAGTTCTCTTTAGTTATAGTCACCTTTAGTCAAAAATGGCCTAGGTGGGGAGGTGGGTGGATTATTAATGATCCCCTCTTCAGTCAATCAGAATATCATATACCTGTTACTGGAGCTTGAGATGATGTGGGTGGCCTCTTGCATATTTCCAATACAAGCATCCCTATTGGTGGAGGTGAGGACTACTAGGGCAGCTGAAGGGTGCTGGTGCCAGGAAGTTAGTGCAGCAAAATTGGACTTGGAGATGCTGAGCTTGAATGAGCAGGTCACAAGTGAAGAGTCAGGTCACAAGTTGAGTTCACTGGCCGCCAAGCAGATAGGTGCAGAATCATATTCAGAATACTGGTCAGAGAAATTCAGGGGTCAGCCACAAACGTGCTTAATTGTACAAACGTCAAATAAAAGTAAATAAAATGTTTTTGTGAAATAGTGTACAATAGTTCAGAAGGAATATATGACAAAATAGTGCAGATGAATAAAAAGTGTTTGTGAAGAATATCCAATATTACACTAAAAGCAAATAAATCCAATGCCACAATTCTTCACTTAAAAATATTTCCAAGTGGCAAACCCAAGTGGCAAACCCGTGTGCAAACCACAACCTTTTCTCATGTGGATCAATATCAGGACCTTTGAGTAAAAAAGGTCAAAAATACAGTCCCCTTTAAGGCTGGTACAGAATGTACCCAAAGATGGCATTTTCCACCAAATGGTTAACCCAGGATCATATGAAGAAAATCTCAAAAGCTCAAAAGAAAATAAAACATCCATAGTGCTCTCTATTTATGTAAAGAAACCACCAAGACTTTTAGTAAAATTGCACTCACAATGTTAAAAACAAAATACAATTTATCTCTGAATGTGCATGAGAGCAGGGGCAGCTCCCACTGCTCACCGCTTACAAAGATTGCCGCCCAGGAACTTGTGTCAGCAGACCAGTGGCTGCTGCTGCACTTTCTCCACACTCCTCTATTACTAGAAAGTTGACAGGTCTTGGCTCTCTGCCCTAGATGTTACGCCATTGACTTCTTCAGGGAACCTTGGTGTCGAGACAAGACTTGCTTTTATCTACCACTCGCCCAATTACAATTAAGCAAAGAGCTATCAGATGTGCCCCCACTCTCATGGATCGGTAATGCATACAAGTAGATACAGCGGCCAGATGTGTTATTCAGTGGAGCACCTAAACTATGTTACTTCATGTGTTCCCTCACTCCTACAGGAGTTACTATACTACTCAATATATTCCTACTCTCAATACATCCCCAACTAGTTAAATAAAACACTGATAAAATATGTCAAGGGCTCACTTTATGAGGAGTAAGATGTAAATAATTATTTATCTATAAAACCTTCTCAGGGTTATGAAAGACTGGACTAATTGCAGAATATCACTAAAATGATCCTCACTTGAACTTATGAATCAGATACTGGATATCCTCTCTCTGCTGTTTACAAATCACTAATAAAACAATTCAAGTCAATATCAGCATTCAGTCCTCTAGGGATCATAGTGTCTGCCTCACAGATGCACCACGTCTCTTTTTTAGACAACCGTCTTTTCCAACTACCCCCTCCAAAGTTTTTTAATTTTCTTAATCCCTCAAAATTGTAAACCCTTTGGGTTCCTTCCATGATGGGCTGTGCGATGACATTTTATATATATATATATATATATATATATATATATATATATATATATATATATATATATATATATATGTTCTCTAGAACGGGTTGCCTAATTATGAGTTGGTCTTCCAACATATTGTAACCCACAAGGGCACGCTAAGGCATATATTACACATTTCATGTCACATGATATAAAACGATTGATAGGAATCCTCTTGTTTTTAAAATGCATCATAAAATCCCTCCTTCCTTTGAGATTGCTCACCACGGTTCTGTATTAGTGACACCTGCCACACATATAGAAACCTTTTGTGTCCAAACAATTATCACACTTATTAATACTTCCGGGTGGATCAATCACACTCCTAGCTATCCTAGAACTCCTTGTTAGGAAGAATTGTTGCTAAAAGTCTGTCTTGCTTAAGAATATTTGAGTACAATTTTTTCTATAATCAAAAATTAGGGCTAAACCACCCTTCAGTTTTTTTTTATTATTTTTTAAAAGCTTAGAATTATACTTTGTCATGGTTATGCAATTGAGTTTGTCGATCAGCATACCTGTCTCCATGTGTTCATCTCTAGAGACCAGCTGACCCTCACCTGACTGCTTTTGTAACCTCTCCTCTAAGCATGGCCCCACCTCAGGCCCTATCAGGGAACCCTATATTAACCTGTGCCTCGCAAGCCAGCAGTGCTGATCAACCATTGTGTGTTAGCCTCTGTGTGTACTTGCTGTGTTTCCTACATCTGATTCCTGTTACTGACTTTGGCCTGTTCTTTACTATTCCTGTCTGCTCGTGACCCTGACCTTTGGCATGTCCCCACCATCCCTGTTTGCCTGTGACCCTGAACCTTGGCGTGTACTCTGTTGTCCTTGTCTGCTGGTGGCCCCGACCTTGGCTTGACCCTTACTTTCCTTGTTGTTCCAGCCTGCTGCCTCCTTCCTCTTCACCTGTAGTCTACCGTGAGCGTGAGCTGTGAGACTCTGGGGGCTGCGACCTGGAGCCAGACTGCAGCACAGTCCATCCTTACCATTAAAGGCTCTGGTGAACACCTGCTGGCTCTTAGACTCCACGCCCTGGGGAATCTATGCTCTAGCTCCCAGTGGGATCTGGGTCAGTGATCCAGTAGACCTGCTACCTGAAACCTCACAGTGTTCAATCCGCAGCAGTCAGCCATAGGGTCCACTACCTTGCGGTGCACTCCTGATCCCTACGGTGTGTATCTGTCACCCAGCCTCTAGGTGACCTGACATATTTATCTTGTACCAATTTGAATTCTCTGTCCAGATAATCCTCTTTAGCCTTTTTCAGCAAACCCAATTTTCAAAATTTGTGTTTGCTGTATATAATCATGATTTAATTTCATTATTGAAAACTGATCTCTTAGAGATGGGAAGGCCTGGAAAAAAACCTGAAAAATTGGGGGGAAAAAATGTTTTTTTCTGGGGGGGTTCTGTTTTTTTTTTTAAAGCTGTTTTTTTTCCTGAAAGATTTGAAAAAATGAGTGTGGAATATGTTCTTTTACAATGATATTTGAATTTTAATCAAACTATATAACCCGAAGACCTTAATGAAAGATTTCTGAGACTTTATTTAATGTCTTAAATTATTGCAAGTTCTCTTACTGAAGACAAGCAAATCCTGCAATACAGTTCAAGTAACACTGTACTTCTCAATGCAGTTCTCAAACAAAAGAAATATGCATTCTGCCACTAGGGGGCATTGCAGGGGAAAGGCCCCAGTATAGTTTGTTGGTGGGCTCCATCTTGTACCTCCTACAGTTGGGTAATTTTTGGGATAGAGTGGATGATAGTTTCTGTGTTCCCAGGCCTTAACCACTTGCCCACTGGGCACTTAAACCTTTCCTAACCAGACCAATTTTCAGCTTTTGGTGCTCTCGCATTTTGAATAACAATTACTCAGTCATGCAACACAGTCCTTTTTTTCACACAAATAGAGATTTCTTTTGGTGGTGTTTGATCAGCTCTGGGTTTTTAGTTTTTTGTGCTATAAATGAAAAAAGACTGAAAATTTTGTAAAAAATGCATTTTACTTTGTTTATGTTATACAATTTTGCAAATTAGTAATTGTTCTTCATAAATTTTGGCTAAAATTTATACTTCTTCATATCTTTGGTAAAAATAACCCACATCCGTGTATATTATTTGGTCTTTGTGAAAGCTATAGAGTCTACAATCTATGGTGCCAATTATTAAAAAATTGATAACACCTGATGCACTGATGGCCTATCTAATTTCTTGAGACCCTAACAAGCCAGGAAAGTACAAATAACCCCCAAATGACCTCTTTTTGGAAAGTAGACATTCCAAAGTATTTAGTAAGAGGCATAGTGAGTTTTATGAAGTTGTAGCTTTTTCCACAATTCTTTGCGATATGAAGATTTTTTTTTTTTCCCCACAAAATTGTCATTTTAACAGGTTTTTTCTCACACACAGCATTTCCAGGTTGCGTAAAAGTCTCACACAACCTGGCCATATACAGGGAGCACGTCAGGCGTTCTAGGGACATAAATTACACATATAATTTCTTGACTACCTCTGAATGTGCATGAGAGCAGGTCTGCACTTTGAAGGCCCTGGAGCATCAGAACAATGGAAGCACAAAAAATGACCCCATTTTGGCAAGCAAACACCCTATCGTATATTCTATGAGGCATAACAAGTGTTTTGAACAAGTCATTTTTTTTTACAAGTTTTTGGAAAATGTGGAAAGAAAATGAAAACGCATTTGTTTTTACACAAAGTTGTCCATTTATACAATATTTCTAACACATAGCATGTACATAACCAAAATTACACCCCAAAATATATTCTGCTACTCCTCCCGAGTATAACAACACCACGTGTGTTAGACTTTTACACAGCCTGGCCACATACAGAGGCCCAACATGCAGGGGGCACCATCAGGTGTTCTAGGGACACAATTACACATCTGTGAGGCACTGTAGTGGCACTGTAGTGGCATGGATGTGCCACAGATGAGAACTGATGTGGCATGGATGAGCTGTGGATGTGGATGGATGAGCTGTGGATGGGGATGGATGAGGTGTGGATGGGGATGGCTGAGCATTGATGGGGATGGCTAAGCATGGATGGGGATGGCCGAGCATGGATGGGATGGCTGAGTATTGATGGGATGACTGAGCATGGATAGATGGATGAGTATAGATGGCATGGCTAAGTATGGATGGCATGACTGAGCATGGATGGAGGGATGAGTATGGATGGCATGGCTGAGTATGGATGACATGGCTAAGCATATAGGATAGATGAGTATGGATGGCATGGCTGAGCATGGATCGATGGATGAGAATGGATGGCATGGCTGAGTATGGATGGGATGGCTGAGCATGGATGGATGATTGAGCATGGATGAGTATGGATGGCATGGCTGAGTATGGATGACATGGCTGAGCATATAGGATAGATGAGTATGGATGACATGGCTGAGCATGGATGGATGGATGATTATGGATGGCATAGCTGAGTATGGATAGCATGGCTGAGCATGGATAGTATGGCTGAGTATGGATGACATGGCTAAGCATATAGGATAGATGAGTATGGATGGCATGGCTGAGCATGGATGGATGGATGAGTATGGATGGCATGGCTGAGTATGGATGGCATGGCTGAGCATTGATAGTATGGATGAGCATGGATAGATGGCTTAGTATGGATGGATGGATGAGTATGGATGGCATGGCTGAGCATGGATGGATGGCTGAGTATGGATGGCATGGCTGAGCATGGATGGATGGATGGTTGAGCATGGATGAATAGCTGAGCATGAATGGATGGCTGAGCATGGATGGATGGCTGAGTATGGACGGCATGGCTGAGTATGAATGGCTGTGAGTATGGATGGGGCTGAGTATAAATAGGGATGAGTGCAGGAATGGGCACAGAGCAGCGCTGTGGGCACAACAGATCCAGCCCACTGCGCTGCTGCAACTGATCTCTCCCCCTCTCCTCTCACACTGTACCGGTCGGTACGGAGAGGGGAGAGATGAACCGGGCATGCGCCGGCTTGTTTACAACTGATCGCATCATCATTTGATGGAGTGATCACGTGGTAAAGGGCTGCTGCCATCAGCCCTATACCGAGATCAGGGGACCCAGCGATCACGGATAATCATGGGTGCGTGCCCCAAGGGGCGCACGGGAGCGCGATTCTGGGAGGACATTATAGTACGCCCTCCCAGAGTTATCCGACCGCCCTGTAGCCGTTTTTCAGCTATGGGCGGTCGGCAAGTGGTTAATTGTCAGGTAAGAAGTTACATCTGTCTGATAAATGAGTGTATCTTTTTTTAACATTTAAATGATTCATATTAATGTTCTCCAACATCACAGCATAATGTTTACCTATAGTCTGGTCAGTCAGTTTTCTTTCTCTCAGTAAA
Source organism: Lithobates clamitans (assembly GCA_037952925.1). Lineage (NCBI taxonomy): Eukaryota > Metazoa > Chordata > Amphibia > Anura > Ranidae > Lithobates > Lithobates clamitans. The sequence goes on from JBBGZY010000654.1 coordinate 797,820, forward strand.
ATGGTGACACCAACATCTAGAGTTTGGAAACATTTCCACAGTGCAATTTCTGTTGAAAAAGCTGCAATTTGCAAATATTGTGAGGAGTAATATTATTTTCCAAATGCTACAAGGATGAAAAAACACACTCTTGCATGCCAGAGGTGCCATAAAAACATTAATTTATTAAACACTCTTTCTGCTGCTTCTGGAAGTGTTTCTTCACCAGCAGCATCTCCAAGTAGGGAAGTGTTACAAACCACTGCCTGACAAGAATACACAATGAGAGCACAGAGGGATGGGGGCGTTCATTTTTTTCTTATTTATTTATTTATTTTTTTAAACTGTCCCTTTCATTTTTTTTATCACTCTTTATGGAGAGATCTGGGGTCAAAAAGATCCAAAATCTCTTCTTTACCTTTAAAAGCTGAAGATCAACAAAAATTGATCTTTTGCTTTTAAAAAAAAATGTTGTTTAGTTTCGCCTTAGTCCGGAAGTGACTTAATGACGTCCCGCCAGTCCTCCAAGACCATCGAGACGATCAGAGATGATCTTGTCTCTGTCTGTTTCTGTGACCAACCAGCCTCACTGGCGGATCATTTCCCGGGCACGCCGGTGAAAATAGTGAGTTCTAGAAACACATCAGAGCAACGGGGGGGGAGTTGGAAAGTCAACCTCCGGCTGAAAGAAAAGTACCAGGGCTATGGCGGAGAGCTTCATACGTTTTGTCGTCAGCAAGTGGTTAATTATCTTATAGAGGGAACTAACAGCTGTTGAAATTCAATAACAGTGTGAATCCACTATCACCATATCGACGATATTCAAAACATGCTAGGTGTCCTTAAGATAAGATTTCATGGCCTGCTCCAATGGCTGTAAGAGCCCATTCACACAGGGGCAACACAACTTCCAGCGCAACTTTGGGAGGCAACTTGGACATGACTTGAGTATGAATCACAGCGAGACTTGGGGCGACTTCAGAGCGACTTACAACACTACTTGAAGTCGCCTCCAGGACAGGGAACTGAGCATACCAGGCTCTTAGGTCTGGTATGGATGTTAAGGGGAACCCCCATGCCAAAAAAGGCGTGGGGTCCCCCAAAATCCATACCAGACCCTTATCCGAGCATGCAGCCCGGCCGGTCAGGAAAGGGTGTGGGGACAAGTGAGCGCCCCCCCTCCTGAACTGTACCAGGCCGCATGCCCTCAACATTGGGGGGTGGGTACTTTGGGGAAGGGGGCATCCAGCGCCCCCCCCACCCCAAAGCACTTTGTCCCCATGTTGATGAGTACAAGGGCCTCTTCCCGACAACCCTGGCCATTGGTTGTCGGGGTCTGCGGGCGGGGGGCTTATCAGAATCCGGGAGCCCCCTTTAATAAGGGGGCCCCCAGATTCCAGCCCCCCACCCTATGTGAATGAGTATGAGGTACATTGTACTCCTACCCATTCACCTGGGGGAAAAAAAGTGTCAACAAAAAAACACACTACACAGGTTTTTAAAGTAATTTATTAGGCAGCTCTGGGGGTCTTCTTCCGACTTCGGGGGTTTCTTCCGACTTCTCTGCTCTCTCTGGCCTCTTCTCCGCTCTCTTCGGCCTCTTCTCCCGGTGTCCAGTTCTTCTCCCACTCTCCGGTTCTTCTGCCGGGCATGTCCACAGTCCCGGGGCATGATGGGACTGTGACATCATAAGGGGCGGGATCACCGGGTGACATCACCCGGTGACTACGCCCCATGCCTATATAACTCGTTGCGCACCACGTACATGGCATTACAGTGGGAGAGAGCATTGTGTCAACATCGGAAGAAGAGAAAGGGGGAACAAGAAGACGGAGAAGACTGGGCCACCACTAGCAAAAGAGCGGCAAAAGAGCAGAAGATAGCGGAGGAGCCCGGCAGAAGAACCGGAGAGCGGGAGAAGAACCGGACACCGGGAGAAGAGGCCATAGAGAGAGCGGAGAAGTCGGAAGAGACCCCCGAAGTCGGAAGAAGACCCCCGGAGCTGCCTAATAAATTACTTTAAAGGGGCACCCCCTTCCCCGAAGCACCCACACCCGATGTTGAGGGCATGCTGCCTGGTACGGTTCAGGAGGGGGGGCACTCACTCGTCTCCACCCCCTTTCCTGACTGGCCGGGCTGCGTGCTCAGATAAGGGTCTGGTATGGATTTTGGGGGATCCCCACACTGTTTTTTCAGCATAAGGGGTAACCCTTAAAATCCATACCAGACCTAAGGGCCTGGTATGCTCTTAGAGGGAAACCCATGCCATTTTTTTATTTAAAATTTGGCGTGGAGTTCCCCCTCATGATTCATACCAAACACATGTCAGTATTGCTTGTCGCTCATTGGGAAAGGAAAAAACACATTTTTCCTTTCCTGATGAGCGAGCCAGCTCGGCGCTGGCATATCACGGTCACTTTTCCTAGGTAAATTCTTTTCTTTTTCCTGTAAAGTTGCCTCACTATGAACAGGGACCTGACTTGGAGGCGACTTCCATTGAAATCAATGGGTACAAGTCCCCTAGAAATCAGACTGAAGTAGTACAGGAACCTGTCTGAAGTCGGAGTGACTGCAGTAGAGTGCATTAAGACGGATCCATTTACTTACATTGATTTTTTCATGTAGCGCGACTTGAGAGGACTAGGGGCATCTTGGAGCAACTTGAAGTCGGATCCAAAGTTGCCCCAGGGTGAATGGAGTCTAAGCATATATCAATATACTCACCCAGGTGTGCAACCAATGAGTCAATTCCTTGGACAATTGTACATCAGGGTGGATTATCCCATTTTAATGCATCTTTGGTAGGTGGTGTATAATAGGTACTATACATTCAGAAGGAACTATGTTCCTTTTTACTTTCTTTTGTGTTCAATATCCCCTTTCTTTTACCTTCCCTCACCAATTTGACTAATTTTTTTCTTATACTCCCAAACAGGAGTCTTCTTTAAAGTAAGTGTTACAATCTGACAGTAATCTGTCCATTTCTTTCTTATAGCCTGCCTTACCTAAAACCACAATGGCACCATCCTTATCAGCAGGCCTACTACTATATCCTTCTTCTGCTCCAATATGTTAAAAGAGAAGTATGGGTTTTTTTTATTTAATAATCATAGTTACCCAGGTGGATGCTGCATCTGTCCCCCAGCGCCTCTAAGACTGAGATCCGAGCAATCTAACACTGCTGATTGCTCAGTTCTCAGAGCTCCCTGAGCAGAGAGCTGCTGACTGTCAGTCAGCAGCTTCCTGCTCTGCTCCTCTGGCTGGGAGGCTGAGCCAGGTTCCGGTCCAGGCATGTGGGCGGATCCCAACTCCATTGTCGCAATCTTGCCTGAGCCTGGATCAGCTCTGGACGTCAGCAGACAGTGGACTTCAGCCTGCAGTCTGCTAAAAACGGGTCACAGGAGTGCAGAATAAACGAGGTTTGCTTTACTTCTCCATTAATACCATTTTTAATAAACCTTGTTTATTTTCTTTTTTAATTAGTTTAGATCATCTAAAACTATATATTTAAAAACTTCATAATATTTGGTACCACTTATTGTGGTATAGTGTTTCCTTCATGTTCACTTTTATTAACCACCTCCCGCCAACCGCATTATCAAAGGACAGGCGGGCGGGGGCTCTCTTGTTTTGGGACAATGTCATATAACATCGTCCCACTCTCGCAACGCTTGCACGCCTGCAGGGGTGCGTGGCACGGTGATTGGTGGTGCGCTCTATCCCTGGGAAACAGCGCATCACTGATCACAGTAAAGGGTCAATGACGAGGCTCTTTACCCATGTAATCAGCTGTGTTCAATCACAGCTGATCACATGTAAAAAAAGAAATGCCGGTTATCAGCAATCCTTTCTTCAAACTAACAATGTGTAAAAAGAGGAAAGCCGATCAGCAGCATTTCCTCACAGGGGAGATCTGCACAGATAATCAGGGCTCATCAATGCTGCATATCATTGCCACCTATCGGTGTTCATAAGTGCTGCATATTATTGCCTCCTCATCAGTGCCCTTCAGTACCATCTCATCAGTGTCCATCAGCCCTGCCTTATCAGCGCCCTATCAGTGCAGCCTTATCAGTGCACATCAGTGAAGGATAAAACTTACTTATTTACAAAATTTTATAACATAAATTAAGAAAAACATTTTTTCCCAAAAATGTGGGGTCTTTTTTAGTTTTTTATGCAACAAATAAAAAACCCAGTGGTGATTAAATACCACCACAAGAAAGTTTATCTGTCTTCAAACAATTATAAAAATTCTGTTTGGGTACAGTGTTGCATGACCCCGCAATTGTCATTCAAAGTGTGACAGCACTGAAAGCTGAAAATTGGCCTGGGCAGGAAGGGGGTAAAAGTGCTCAGTGGCAAGTATTTAATAACGTGTGTCACAGGTTTAGATAGAAACATATTTTGGATACCTATATAGGTTTCAAGCTTGTTAAGTTTTTTAGGGGCAAACTTGAATCCCTTATCAAGCACTCTTAGTTCATCAGTCGTCAAATTAAAAAACACATTCCCTAATGAATTTCTTTCTTTTTTGTGCTTACGCTCACCACCACATCCTCGTCTTCTCTTGGGTTTGGAGACCAAAAGACTTCCCCTTGTCTTTGTAATGCTCAAAAAAGGTGGTGGAAGGGTTGAACAAGCATGATGTGTATTGCTATGATCAAAACCTATTATGTGCTGGAACCCGGTACCTTAGTTCACCTTGTCATCGATAACCCCCATGGGCGTCTCGTTCCTGCCTTCCATGATGGGGGGGGGGGGAGTTCTCATATTTTGGTTTTTAAATCACTCCTCATTAGATTCAGGTTTCCAAACTCCTTGATTGCTGTTTCGTCTCCTGATCCTTATTGGAAGGGAATTATTTTACATTTTAGATATTTTTTTTGTTTATAAGAGTGGAATCTGTAGATGTTGGAACAACTTCCATTGACATTTTGTGATTTCCATTTAAACACCTGGTTATTTTTTTTTAAGCCAAAATTCATTAGCTTCTGGATCATTCAACCCATCATTGGGTGTGATCTCCCACCTCAATCTCCTGGGGACTAACTCTTCCGTCAATTTTTTTCAAAGGTGTCAATATCCCATAATGTATGTAATTCCTTCTCCATTTTGTGTTGTAACTTGTTCTCAATAGTACCAATTTTTTGTCCACCCCGGTGACAGAAAAAATTTGTTCCAAACTATTATTATTTTTATTTATTTATTTCAGGTACTTATATAGCGCTGTCAATTATGCAGCGCTTTACATATACATTATACATCAGTCCCTACCCTCAAGGAGCTTACAATCTAAGGTCCTTAACTCACATTCATACATACTAGGGAAAATTTAGACAGGATCCAATTAACCTACCAGCATGTCTTTGGAGTGTGGGAGGAAACCCACGCAGGCACAGGGAGAACATGCAAACTCCAGGCAGGTAGTGTCATGGTTGGGATTCAAACCAGCGACCCTTCTTACTGCTAGGCAAGAGTGCTACCCACTACACCACTGTGTTCAACAAAACCAAATACCTCCTCCATAGCGTGCTGCAAGAAATCTGGAAAAAACCTTGACAATCAATATGTATTAAATTTCTTGTGTTGATTTAATCTAGCCAAAAGGCAAAAAAGGATCAGTGGTCTTATAAATCAAGAGAAAATTGGCTAATTTAAGTGAGCAAGAGCATTCTGATACATATTGATTTAGAGGCCCCTAGGTTAAATAGGCCACAGTGCCCCAGAATCTGTTGGTGCACCATGTGTGCAAGTTCAACATGGAAAAACTGGCCTCAGGCTTGCTCTAAAAGCAGAAAATATGGGCTTGTGGTGGAGAAGGTGGGGAGACAAGTGGCACAGCAACATCGTCTCAATGGCAAAGTAGGACCGATGGCTGAGCAGGATATTTGAGAAATGTAGGGATCTCAGCTCATTTTTGTCATCAAAGCCACTTATGACCTCCTACCCATACCCCACAACACAAAGCAGAGGTGAGGAGAAGATTGTGCTTGATCTCTTTGTAAACCACCTGGATCACAAAGGCAGGATGCTCTTTAACCACTTCAATACAGGGTACTTATACACCTTCCTGCCCAGACCAATTTTCAGCTTTCAGCTCTGTTGCAGTTTGAATGACAATTGCACGGTCATGCTACACAGTATCCAAACTACTGTAAGTTTTTATCATTTTATTCCCACAAATAGAGCTTTCTTTTGGTGGTATTTGATCACCTCTGTGGTTTTTATTTTAAACAAATTAAAAAAGACAGAAAATTTGGAAAAAAATAAAGTTTTGATTTTGTTTCTGTTAAAAATTTTTGTAAATAAGTAAGTTTTCTCTTTCACACTGATAAGGCGGCACTGACAGGCACTGATAAGGCAGCACCGATGAGGTGGCACTGACGATGGGCACTGATATGCGGCACTGATGGGCACTGGTAGGCAGCACTGATGGGTGGCACTGATATGCAGCACTGATGGGCATTGATAGGCGGCACTGATGGGCACTCATGGGTGGCACTGGGTGGCACTGGTGGGCACTGATGGGCACTGATAGGCGACACTGATGGGCACTGAAAGGCTGCAAAGATGGGTTCTTATGGGTGGCACTGATAGGCGGCACTGATAGGCACTAATAGGTGGCACTGATGGGCACTGATGGGCACTGATACGTGGCACTGATGGGCACTGATACATGGCACTGATATGAGACACTGATAGGCATCCCTGGTGGCACTGGGAGTGGTAGGCATTGTGAGTGGGCACTGATTGGCAGCTGCCTTGGCATTGATTGGCAGCTGCCTGGGCACAGATTAGCATTTCCCTGGGGGTCTAGGGGGCAAACCTGGTGGTCCAGTGTGGATGGCCATCCTGGTGGTCCTGGGCGGCTTCCCTGGTGGTCCTGGGTGGGATCCGAGGGGAGCTGTGCTGATAAACGATCAGCACAGACCCCCCTTGTCAGGAGAGCAGCCGATCGGCTTTCCTCTACTCGTGTCTGTCAGATTTGAGTGAGGAAAAGCCGATCACCGGTTCTTCCTATTTACATCGTGATCAGCCGTGATTGAACACGGCTGATCACGTGGTAAAGAGTCTCTGTCAGAGACTCTTTACCTAGATCAGAGTAGCGGTGTGTCAGACTGACACACCGCAACAACTATCGCTGCGATGCGCCCCCCCGGGAGCGCGCAGCGGCTTAATATCCTGATCACACCATATGACATTCGGTCAGGATATTGAAATCACTTTGCCGCCATCATTTTGCTATATGGCGGGCGGCAAGTGGTTAAACCAGGATGCTCTTTAATCCTGAAATGCAAATTATCAAAATGCTCTTTCACAAACACTGGCAGGGAATGTCCATATCACACACTTTTTGCCAGCAGGCCAACCTCCAGAGCACCAAATAAGATCAAAGCATCTGCAGATTGCTCTGGATTAAAAATAGATGTATTCATGGAAAAAAAACTCCCCCCCGGATATTGTGGCTAAAACCCTTTGCTCGGCATAGACCTGTAGTCCACAGCATTCCATTCCATTCCAAGCTGTGGTGGAATGGACAATACCATGAGAAGATGGTGTTGAAGAAGCATACAGGAGAAAGAAGACCGAGTACATGGAACTGGCAATTGAAGTTGTCTAAAAAGGCTGGAAGATCATGATTTTTATTGTAGAAGTGGGATGCAGTGGTTTTGTTGCTACACCAACAACCAGCCCCATGAAGAAGATGGGAGTAAGGGGTTACTCAAGCAATCAATTCCTTTTAAAATGCAGCAGTAAAAACAGCTATTGCATTTGGATTAAACTAAAGTGAAATGCCACAACTGGACTGCAAGATGAGATAGAAGGGTACGAAAACAGGGGGGTTTTATCTGGGATGCCAAGTTTCACATTTTAACTTTTAGTAAATACAGTTAGTTAATCAACAAAACACCAATGAAGATGGGTGCCCACCAGATGACCCAGTTTATGTACCTATCCTCTCTTTTCATCACATCAATCATAACATCAAGAGAACAAACCTACCCTAGGGATTGAAATATCAGCTTTCCACCCACATGTAACACAACTGGGCCCCATGTACACTGCTACTGATAAACGGATGTTCAGAGGCAGTTGGACACTTTTTTCAACTACCCATGAACTCATTCAATGTTATCTTATGTGTACATGTACACAGGTTCGTTTACTGTTGTTTTTAGGCAGTTGCGTTTATAGGACTTCTTTTAAAGGCAAAAAAGTGAGTTTAGACACCAAAGTTTCCGACGTTTCAGAAGCCAGACACTTCTAAACGCGGCTAAAAGCGGCTAAATGCAGTAACCCGCATTTAGCAGCATTTCGTTTATAGGCGTTTTTCATTTTTGGCCAATAAAAAAAAAAAGTTTTTTTTTTTTTTTTTTTAAACACTTCTAAATGCAAATGCAGCAAAACGCCACTAAACGTAGGCATGTAAACGCAGCAAAATGGATGTTTTAAACGTGGGTTACTATCTGTCAAGTTAAATCGTTCAGGAGAGGTTGTAAAAACGTCCCGTGTACATGAAGCCTAATAGGGCGTACACACGGTCGGACTTTGTTCGGACATTCCGACAACAAAATCCTAGGATTTTTTCCGACGGATGTTGGCTCAAACTTGTTTTGTCTACACACGGTCGCACAAAGTTGTCGGAATTTCCGATCGCCAACCACGCAGTCACGTACACCACATACGACGAGACTAGAAAAGGCCAGTTCAGAACCAAGCGCGGCACCCTTTGGGCTCCTTTTGCTAATCTCGTGTTAGTAAAAGTTTGGTGAGAGACGATTCATGCTTTTTCAGACTCATGGCTTTCAGATCGTTTTCTGCCATTCAGTTTGTGCTTGTGGGTTTGTATCTGCTCTTCAGTGCGTGCAGCAAGTTCCGCGTGACTTTAGTCATTGTATTGTTGTTCGTTCGTTACTGTTTTTCAGGTCGCTCTTTACAGGCCTTGCTGTTCTTCAGTGCATTCTGTTACTTCGTTCTGAGCAGCCGACCGTTTTCTAGCCATGTTGCGTATGCGTACTCCTCGTAGAGTTCGTGTTGTGCGGGGGCTTGGTGTTGGGGTCCTGACCTTGACACAAGTCCAGTCCATGAACAGGGTGGGGAGGAGTTCATGGACCAAGAATTGGTTGCTTCAGCGTGACCAGTTCTGTCATATGCCTTTGCTCCGTGAGATCCGTGAGAATAATCCTGATGATTTCAGGAACTTTCCCAGGATGACAGACCCCGTGTTTCACCGTTTGTTGGCTTCACTGACCCCTTATATTAGCAGGCAGGATACCTGCATGAGGCAAGCCATCACTCCGGAGCAGAGGCTCGTTGCTACCCTGCGGTATTTGGCGACAGGGAGAAGTCTGCAGGACTTGAAGTTCTCGACAGGCATCTCCCCCCAGGCTCTGGGGATCATTATCCCAGAGACCTGTTCTGCCATCATCCAGGTTCTGCAGAAGGAGTATATGAAGGTAAGATTTTTATCCTTTAAGATCACATTTTATTGTATTGAATGTTTGATAATATATTGTATTTCTCTCCTCATTCCCTAATTACCATGATTGTAATATGCTGTGAATGTCCCCTTTGTCCTCATGCATGCTGGATTTTTATGTAATTATTATTTTATGTCCTTCATACAGATTGCCCTTCAATAACCTCCCCAGCATGGTGTCTCCTGGCCCTATATTCACCTCATGTAGTCACTTAACAATGTATTTTTTCTGCTCCATAGTAGTGCTTTACCCCAAACACCCCCTAAAATGTTTTGAAATGTTATTTTTGCTTTAAATTCAGGCAGAGTGCCAGAGGCTTTTTTTTGGTGGTGTCCCCAAATAATTTTTAGTAACTCTCCCTCCCCCAACTGCTAAGTCATCTGATCCCAATTCATTATCCTCAAAAAGAGAGTTCTGACCAGAAGTAGCAAATTGAAATGGGTATGCCACATCCCTTAGTACAATAAACAAAAACAAACTATTCCCCTAGGGTGGGATTTTGGAGGCATTACCACAAAAAGTATATAATAGTAAAAAATGTTTTATTACAAAAACAGAAAATATGACACAAAGTATTCAAAGTATACCCTAGTACACATAGAAATACAGATAGAGAATTGCATCGGGAGTGCAGGTAACATCAAAGGGTGGTATACATAACATATGACAATAAATATAAAACAAGCTGATGTGGAGAGATGGAGTGGGTCTCACTAAACCAACGCGTTTCGGGGATTCCTTCGTCAGGGTTTGACGAGTGAGAGTCACCACCTATTAAATATTTATAAAAGGCAAGAAAGTGTCAAAATCGTCAGTATCGATTGCAAGCCTAAAGTAGTATGTCCCCCACACCCCAAGTGTGAGAGAATATACACTTACCCAATGCAAAAAATAAAGTAAAAGAAAAAACGAACAATCAGCGCATAAAATCAGCCTTGCTGTGGTGTCCCAAGTCGCATGCACGTGCTAGAAGTCCAATAGTAGATATGCAGGATACTCTGATTAAATCCGTAGAGGGAGTGCTCTACCCCTATACGCTGAGAAGACACCGCGTCCAAATGGGGCGCAGTGCCTGTGCGCAGGCTGGGGTCCAATAGGATCTTCGGACCTAGAATTGTATAAACCAAATCATAAAAATGGGCCAGTAGCAAGTAAAAAAAACACACAAAAACCACTACGTGCGGTGCAGTCTGAAGAAAACAGCATTCTGGAGAGAGCACCAAGAGAGTATATCTGCATATATGAGATTAGAGGCCAGGTACATACCTGCGATTTGGAACTGGGAGGGACACCTACAGTGTGTGATGTAAGGAAGGGAGGAGAGGCTCATATGGCATTGAACCAGTTTATGGGTTGGCCAGGGAATAGGCACCTAAAGTTACAAAACCAAAGGAAAAAGGGTAAGCTCCAAAGTAAAGTAGATCAACCAGTAAAATTGCATGGGAAACACCATGCAGTGGAGTGTTCCCCAAAATAGGTCTAATACATGCCCCCAATCACTGATAGTGTATTACCTGTAGCAGCCCAGAGCGCAGCACTGGTGCACCGTCCACCTCCGGTCACAAGATCGGAGTGGATGGGCTAAGGTATATGTAGACAATCACAGCACTCTCAGCTGATTGTGATGACAATCAGCTGGGCGCCGTGTATTTACTGAGTTATCTCCTCCCTTGTATCGCAGCTGTCAGAAAGACAGCCTATAAAGCGGCATCCCATCTTTCTAGTCCAATCCTGGACCCCCTGGGAGTGGGCCGCGCCGCGCCCCCCCACGCAAGCCGGCCCCGATCCCCCACCGCGCATGTGCGTTAACCAAGTTGGAACGCACCGTCACGGCTGACGTCACGGGGCCCCGCCCCGGAGACGCGCGCCGCCGTCCAGTCCCACCAGCACGGGAAGCCGGGGCCGAATACAGCTGACGCTGAATCAGACCCGGAAGGGAGGAGCCGAGAGACGGCTGCCTTCCTAGTGTCCCCAACGAGGGGAAGCCTTTCCGTGCCGGGTCTGCGCACGATCGCAGCAAAGGGGGCAAATAAGAAAAAGGTGTCAATCAAAATAGAGCATACAAAACCGAACGGGTATCTGCAAATGTGAAAAGAGAGAAACACAAATCAATATATATAGTGTTCAATAGTAGGTGAACATGAGTAATGTTTGTTATCTAGCAAGGCACCTCTGACATGAGAAACCACAGCACAGCTGTTACATGGGGAGAAACAAAGTGCCAAAAAATACATAAGCAAAGAGTAATATAGCACTCACATTAGGGGTCACAGCATCTAGATCGCCCCGTTGGGATATGATAATATTAGCCGGGGATGCCCTCCTTACCCCGAAGAGCGAGGGCAGACAGTATGTACCCCCCAGTGTGTTCCATAGGGCATCAAAATTTGACCCCTAATATGAAAGAAAGGGGGAAACCCATGTTCCCCATGGTAGGGGTATTGTAGGAATGAGACAGGGGCCACATTGGAGATAGTGAAGTGGAGGTTTATTTTTCCATGCCCCCGGAGTCAAAACCCTCTAAAAAGGGTTTGAAGCATGTAGAGTCGTTCAAACCAGGGGGTCTGGTTGCACGTAAGTTATAGATCCATCTGAGTTCGAGTTGGAGGAGATCCTTGTTCCAGTCTCCTCCCCTCCCGCCCGGGTGGACCCGGTCCAAGATCAAAAATTTGATATTGGGAAACTTTCCCTGATGAACTAGGGCCGTGTGTCTCCCCAAAGGTAAGTCGGGGTCACATGTCTGCATGCTCCTGATGTGGCGATATGCTCTATGCCAGAATTCCAATTTGGTTTTCCCGACATAGAAGCATCCGCAATCACATCGGAGCATGTAGACCACTCCTTTTGTCTTGCAGTTTGCAAAATGCTTGGGCCTGAGGGTACTGCCGTTGGGTAAGATGGGATTTTTTGTAGTGTACATAAACCTGCAGTATCCGCAGGCCCCACACATAAAGGTACCCCTGTATTTACAATGTTGGGCAAATTTCTCGTCCCTAAATTCACTTCATGACTTCATTCTACAACTGTTGGAATACATTTTATACCACAATGTCTTCTCTTTTGATGGTTCCCATTTCCTCCAGGTACAGGGGGTGGCAATGGGGACCTGTTGTGCCCCGTCCTATGCCAACCTGTACCTGGGGGAATGGGAAACTACCTTTCTCAGTGATGAGGACTCGTCGATGTATACGAGCCACTTCTTATTGTGGCTCCGATACATCGACGACATTTTCACCATCTGGGACGGCCCTATAGAACTCCTACAATCATGCTTGGTGAGCATGAACAGAAATCGCTTCAACCTCAACTTCACGATGGCATTCAGCCACAGTGAGATCGCATTCCTGGATGTTATGGTTAGCAGGGACGGGGATGGTGGACTCAGCAGTGGCCTTTTTCGGAAGGCCACTGCTGGGAATACCATCCTACATGCTTCAAGTTTTCACCCGGCCAGTCTCATCAAATCCATACCATATAGCCAATATCTGAGGGTGCGTAGAAATTGCACCGACGAAGTGACTTTCAAAAAAGAGGCCAACAATCTGCGCGAGAGACTCCTCGAGAGGGGTTACTCCCGTAGCTCTCTCAAAAAAGCCTATAAACGGGCTACTACACGCAGCAGACAATCCCTTATTTACTCACAAAAGGACAAGACTCAGGACAATTCCTTGCGCATCATCACAAAGTATTGTAACCAACATTTTGAAGTCAGGAAAATTGTGTCAAAATATTGGCACATTCTTACCATGGACCCTAACTTACAGAGACTCCTCCCTGAGAGTCCCCTTTTCACCTTTAGAAGGGCTTCCTCCCTTTCCTCCAGACTGGTCAGAAGTGAATTTAGGGACGAGAAATTTGCCCAACATTGTAAATACAGGGGTACCTTTATGTGTGGGGCCTGCGGATACTGCAGGTTTATGTACACTACAAAAAATCCCATCTTACCCAACGGCAGTACCCTCAGGCCCAAGCATTTTGCAAACTGCAAGACAAAAGGAGTGGTCTACATGCTCCGATGTGATTGCGGATGCTTCTATGTCGGGAAAACCAAATTGGAATTCTGGCATAGAGCATATCGCCACATCAGGAGCATGCAGACATGTGACCCCGACTTACCTTTGGGGAGACACACGGCCCTAGTTCATCAGGGAAAGTTTCCCAATATCAAATTTTTGATCTTGGACCGGGTCCACCCGGGCGGGAGGGGAGGAGACTGGAACAAGGATCTCCTCCAACTCGAACTCAGATGGATCTATAACTTACGTGCAACCAGACCCCCTGGTTTGAACGACTCTACATGCTTCAAACCCTTTTTAGAGGGTTTTGACTCCGGGGGCATGGAAAAATAAACCTCCACTTCACTATCTCCAATGTGGCCCCTGTCTCATTCCTACAATACCCCTACCATGGGGAACATGGGTTTCCCCCTTTCTTTCATATTAGGGGTCAAATTTTGATGCCCTATGGAACACACTGGGGGGTACATACTGTCTGCCCTCGCTCTTCGGGGTAAGGAGGGCATCCCCGGCTAATATTATCATATCCCAACGGGGCGATCTAGATGCTGTGACCCCTAATGTGAGTGCTATATTACTCTTTGCTTATGTATTTTTTGGCACTTTGTTTCTCCCCATGTAACAGCTGTGCTGTGGTTTCTCATGTCAGAGGTGCCTTGCTAGATAACAAACATTACTCATGTTCACCTACTATTGAACACTATATATATTGATTTGTGTTTCTCTCTTTTCACATTTGCAGATACCCGTTCGGTTTTGTATGCTCTATTTTGATTGACACCTTTTTCTTATTTGCCCCCTTTGCTGCGATCGTGCGCAGACCCGGCACGGAAAGGCTTCCCCTCGTTGGGGACACTAGGAAGGCAGCCGTCTCTCGGCTCCTCCCTTCCGGGTCTGATTCAGCGTCAGCTGTATTCGGCCCCGGCTTCCCGTGCTGGTGGGACTGGACGGCGGCGCGCGTCTCCGGGGCGGGGCCCCGTGACGTCAGCCGTGACGGTGCGTTCCAACTTGGTTAACGCACATGCGCGGTGGGGGATCGGGGCCGGCTTGCGTGGGGGGGCGCGGCGCGGCCCACTCCCAGGGGGTCCAGGATTGGACTAGAAAGATGGGATGCCGCTTTATAGGCTGTCTTTCTGACAGCTGCGATACAAGGGAGGAGATAACTCAGTAAATACACGGCGCCCAGCTGATTGTCATCACAATCAGCTGAGAGTGCTGTGATTGTCTACATATACCTTAGCCCATCCACTCCGATCTTGTGACCGGAGGTGGACGGTGCACCAGTGCTGCGCTCTGGGCTGCTACAGGTAATACACTATCAGTGATTGGGGGCATGTATTAGACCTATTTTGGGGAACACTCCACTGCATGGTGTTTCCCATGCAATTTTACTGGTTGATTTACTTCACTTTGGAGCTTACCCTTTTTCCTTTGGTTTTGTAACTTTAGGTGCCTATTCCCTGGCCAACCCATAAACTGGTTCAATGCCATATGAGCCTCTCCTCCCTTCCTTACATCACACACTGTAGGTGTCCCTCCCAGTTCCAAATCGCAGGTATGTACCTGGCCTCTAATCTCATATATGCAGATATACTCTCTTGGTGCTCTCTCCAGAATGCTGTTTTCTTCAGACTGCACCGCACGTAGTGGTTTTTGTGTGTTTTTTTTACTTGCTACTGGCCCATTTTTATGATTTGGTTTATACAATTCTAGGTCCGAAGATCCTATTGGACCCCAGCCTGCGCACAGGCACTGCGCCCCATTTGGACGCGGTGTCTTCTCAGCGTATAGGGGTAGAGCACTCCCTCTACGGATTTAATCAGAGTATCCTGCATATCTACTATTGGACTTCTAGCACGTGCATGCGACTTGGGACACCACAGCAAGGCTGATTTTATGCGCTGATTGTTCGTTTTTTCTTTTACTTTATTTTTTGCATTGGGTAAGTGTATATTCTCTCACACTTGGGGTGTGGGGGACATACTACTTTAGGCTTGCAATCGATACTGACGATTTTGACACTTTCTTGCCTTTTATAAATATTTAATAGGTGGTGACTCTCACTCGTCAAACCCTGACGAAGGAATCCCCGAAACGCGTTGGTTTAGTGAGACCCACTCCATCTCTCCACATCAGCTTGTTTTATATTTATTGTCATATGTTATGTATACCACCCTTTGATGTTACCTGCACTCCCGATGCAATTCTCTATCTGTATTTCTATGTGTACTAGGGTATACTTTGAATACTTTGTGTCATATTTTCTGTTTTTGTAATAAAACATTTTTTACTATTATATACTTTTTGTGGTAATGCCTCCAAAATCCCACCCTAGGGGAATAGTTTGTTTTTGTTTATTGTACTAAGGGATGTGGCATACCCATTTCAATTTGCTACTTCTGGTCAGAACTCTCTTTTTGTCCTTATTATGGTAGTAGATACCAATCCCCGCACTTTCTGACGAGCAGTAGTAAACTACCAATACCCTCTTTTTTCTTTTGATTTTGTTGGGCCTTTTTTGCCCTCAATATCTATCTTACTACCTTTGATTCTGTTTCTTTTTAGATTCTCAATTTGTGACTTATATACACAGATTCTCATTTATTCTTTTGTTGTAAACGTACAGATCATGGCTAGCTATATGGGGAGTAATTGGGACAGCCTCATGTCGGGTTATCTGGACGAATATGGTAAGAATGAACATATTGAATCTGAAATCAAAGGATTGTTTGTCAAATTAACTAAATTTCTTGAGAAAAAATCATCCCTATATTGGCACATTAGGTCCTTCCGTGATTACATCAATGACAATATGAACCCTTTGGGACTCAGGGTCCAGATCTTCCCTAATTTGGAGGGTCTGGACACTGAGTTCAAGAACGCCTGGGAAAAGATTTTACGTACTTGTTCCAAAGATATGATGGAATTACTCATCACCGAATATCAGAAACGGTCGAATGCGCTGGATGGTGAAATTCAAACTATCTGTTTGAAACTCCAACCACTCCAAACCCATAAGACATACATAGACAGAGAGACAAAACTCAAAAAACACCTTGAGGATTTTAATAGGGACATCCTTATTAAGAAAGAAACAAAATTAAGCAGGGACCGTGGCGCATTTGAGGAAAATAGGGCCTATAGGTGGAACCAACCACAATCTAAAAATGCTAACAAATTTAGGAATAGAAGGGACCACTACTCAGCTGTCTCCAATTCCTCTTCGAGCATTTCCTCTACTTCCTCACTAATCCCCACCAAAACCAAAAAGGGAACCCGTCTCCATCAAAGTGAAAACAGATCCCAGGGTATCAAGACTCAAAACGTGAACACAATGGAGGGAACACAGTGTGCAATGACGGGGATAGGCAAACAAACAGGAGGGTTTGGTGGAGGTTCAACCAATACCCCCCCCATACCTTCGGTGAACAATACAAACCTACCTCCAGTGACCAGATCTAAAACCACACACCAGGCCTACGATAGACAGGACGCTGTCCCTTTAGCGGAAGCACTCCTAAACAAAGTTACAAATCGAACTTAGAGCGGGGCGAAGAGGCGGATTTCACAGATGCTGCTGGGCGCCCTCATGGGACCTTCAGCATCGTCAACCTCTCATCCCATACCCTCACAGAGGGGGAAGAACGTTTGCTCCAAAAGGGGCTGGGTTTTTGCCCCAATGAGAATATGGATAGATTCGAGGTTGTCAAAGACCTCGAACTATTCGCACGTAAACTAATGCTAAAAAACATGTATCAGAAACCCCAGGGGTCTGTGGACCTCACACCCCAGGAAAATCAAGCTATTGACCATCTGGTGTCGCTTTTGGAAGAAAGCGACACAACCGATCTTATTGATCGTATTGATCTACCCTCTGTGCTTTCCCTTCCCCTGTCTAACAGGGAGGTGCCGACCCATGAATCTAATCAGAGGTCAAAACTTAAAAAGAAATCAGTCCAATTCCCACCCCCTAGTTCCAATCCAAACATTTCCACATTTCTCAAATTGGTACATAAAGATATTGAAAAAATGCGGATCCGTACCCCCAGTGAGACAAATACCAATCTGGCTGATAGACAGGCACTCAAGGAACTTGGTGACAATAAATCCATAGTCATCAAGCCCTCGGATAAGGGTGGGAACATTGTCCTGATGGACAATGCCCAATATATCCTAATGTGCAACAAAATTCTCATGAATAAAAATTGGTACAAAAAAATCTCTAGTGATTTGATCAATAGATTCTATCAGGAATACTATTCCCTCGTGGACACGGCATATAACAATAAAGTTATCAACAAGACAATATGGGAATATATTAGAGTTAAATTTCCAATTGTACCAACTTTTTACTCACTCCCCAAAATTCATAAAGACAGTCAAAATCCCACAGGGAGACCAATTATCTCAGGGAGGGGTTCTATTAGCGAACATGCTAGTCGTTTGATTGACGAGTATCTCAAACCCCATGTCATTAGCTTACGGTCATATGTAAAAGACACCATCCATTTCCTTAAAATCATTGATAATCTCACCATACCGGATAATGCCTATCTCGTGACGATCGATGTAGAGGCCCTATATAGCTCCATTCCCCATACTAGTGGACTCAGAGCTGTCAAAAAGGCCATCTTTCAGAGACAGGATGGTGACTGGACATACAATGACTTCATTCTACAACTGTTGGAATACATTTTATACCACAATGTCTTCTCTTTTGATGGTTCCCATTTCCTCCAGGTACAGGGGGTGGCAATGGGGACCTGTTGTGCCCCGTCCTATGCCAACCTGTACCTGGGGGAATGGGAAACTACCTTTCTCAGTGATGAGGACTCGTCGATGTATACGAGCCACTTCTTATTGTGGCTCCGATACATCGACGACATTTTCACCATCTGGGACGGCCCTATAGAACTCCTACAATCATGCTTGGTGAGCATGAACAGAAATCGCTTCAACCTCAACTTCACGATGGCATTCAGCCACAGTGAGATCGCATTCCTGTATGATATGGTTAGCAGGGACGGGGATGGTGGACTCAGCAGTGGCCTTTTTCGGAAGGCCACTGCTGGGAATACCATCCTACATGCTTCAAGTTTTCACCCGGCCAGTCTCATCAAATCCATACCATATAGCCAATATCTGAGGGTGCGTAGAAATTGCACCGACGAAGTGACTTTCAAAAAAGAGGCCAACAATCTGCGCGAGAGACTCCTCGAGAGGGGTTACTCCCGTAGCTCTCTCAAAAAAGCCTATAAACGGGCTACTACACGCAGCAGACAATCCCTTATTTACTCACAAAAGGACAAGACTCAGGACAATTCCTTGCGCATCATCACAAAGTATTGTAACCAACATTTTGAAGTCAGGAAAATTGTGTCAAAATATTGGCACATTCTTACCATGGACCCTAACTTACAGAGACTCCTCCCTGAGAGTCCCCTTTTCACCTTTAGAAGGGCTTCCTCCCTTTCCTCCAGACTGGTCAGAAGTGAATTTAGGGACGAGAAATTTGCCCAACATTGTAAATACAGGGGTACCTTTATGTGTGGGGCCTGCGGATACTGCAGGTTTATGTACACTACAAAAAATCCCATCTTACCCAACGGCAGTACCCTCAGGCCCAAGCATTTTGCAAACTGCAAGACAAAAGGAGTGGTCTACATGCTCCGATGTGATTGCGGATGCTTCTATGTCGGGAAAACCAAATTGGAATTCTGGCATAGAGCATATCGCCACATCAGGAGCATGCAGACATGTGACCCCGACTTACCTTTGGGGAGACACACGGCCCTAGTTCATCAGGGAAAGTTTCCCAATATCAAATTTTTGATCTTGGACCGGGTCCACCCGGGCGGGAGGGGAGGAGACTGGAACAAGGATCTCCTCCAACTCGAACTCAGATGGATCTATAACTTACGTGCAACCAGACCCCCTGGTTTGAACGACTCTACATGCTTCAAACCCTTTTTAGAGGGTTTTGACTCCGGGGGCATGGAAAAATAAACCTCCACTTCACTATCTCCAATGTGGCCCCTGTCTCATTCCTACAATACCCCTACCATGGGGAACATGGGTTTCCCCCTTTCTTTCATATTAGGGGTCAAATTTTGATGCCCTATGGAACACACTGGGGGGTACATACTGTCTGCCCTCGCTCTTCGGGGTAAGGAGGGCATCCCCGGCTAATATTATCATATCCCAACGGGGCGATCTAGATGCTGTGACCCCTAATGTGAGTGCTATATTACTCTTTGCTTATGTATTTTTTGGCACTTTGTTTCTCCCCATGTAACAGCTGTGCTGTGGTTTCTCATGTCAGAGGTGCCTTGCTAGATAACAAACATTACTCATGTTCACCTACTATTGAACACTATATATATTGATTTGTGTTTCTCTCTTTTCACATTTGCAGATACCCGTTCGGTTTTGTATGCTCTATTTTGATTGACACCTTTTTCTTATTTGCCCCCTTTGCTGCGATCGTGCGCAGACCCGGCACGGAAAGGCTTCCCCTCGTTGGGGACACTAGGAAGGCAGCCGTCTCTCGGCTCCTCCCTTCCGGGTCTGATTCAGCGTCAGCTGTATTCGGCCCCGGCTTCCCGTGCTGGTGGGACTGGACGGCGGCGCGCGTCTCCGGGGCGGGGCCCCGTGACGTCAGCCGTGACGGTGCGTTCCAACTTGGTTAACGCACATGCGCGGTGGGGGATCGGGGCCGGCTTGCGTGGGGGGGCGCGGCGCGGCCCACTCCCAGGGGGTCCAGGATTGGACTAGAAAGATGGGATGCCGCTTTATAGGCTGTCTTTCTGACAGCTGCGATACAAGGGAGGAGATAACTCAGTAAATACACGGCGCCCAGCTGATTGTCATCACAATCAGCTGAGAGTGCTGTGATTGTCTACATATACCTTAGCCCATCCACTCCGATCTTGTGACCGGAGGTGGACGGTGCACCAGTGCTGCGCTCTGGGCTGCTACAGGTAATACACTATCAGTGATTGGGGGCATGTATTAGACCTATTTTGGGGAACACTCCACTGCATGGTGTTTCCCATGCAATTTTACTGGTTGATTTACTTTACTTTGGAGCTTACCCTTTTTCCTTTGGTTTTGTAACTTTAGGTGCCTATTCCCTGGCCAACCCATAAACTGGTTCAATGCCATATGAGCCTCTCCTCCCTTCCTTACATCACACACTGTAGGTGTCCCTCCCAGTTCCAAATCGCAGGTATGTACCTGGCCTCTAATCTCATATATGCAGATATACTCTCTTGGTGCTCTCTCCAGAATGCTGTTTTCTTCAGACTGCACCGCACGTAGTGGTTTTTGTGTGTTTTTTTTACTTGCTACTGGCCCATTTTTATGATTTGGTTTATACAATTCTAGGTCCGAAGATCCTATTGGACCCCAGCCTGCGCACAGGCACTGCGCCCCATTTGGACGCGGTGTCTTCTCAGCGTATAGGGGTAGAGCACTCCCTCTACGGATTTAATCAGAGTATCCTGCATATCTACTATTGGACTTCTAGCACGTGCATGCGACTTGGGACACCACAGCAAGGCTGATTTTATGCGCTGATTGTTCGTTTTTTCTTTTACTTTATTTTTTGCATTGGGTAAGTGTATATTCTCTCACACTTGGGGTGTGGGGGACATACTACTTTAGGCTTGCAATCGATACTGACGATTTTGACACTTTCTTGCCTTTTATAAATATTTAATAGGTGGTGACTCTCACTCGTCAAACCCTGACGAAGGAATCCCCGAAACGCGTTGGTTTAGTGAGACCCACTCCATCTCTCCACATCAGCTTGTTTTATATTTATTGTCATATGTTATGTATACCACCCTTTGATGTTACCTGCACTCCCGATGCAATTCTCTATCTGTATTTCTATGTGTACTAGGGTATACTTTGAATACTTTGTGTCATATTTTCTGTTTTTGTAATAAAACATTTTTTACTATTATATACTTTTTGTGGTAATGCCTCCAAAATCCCACCCTAGGGGAATAGTTTGTTTTAATTCATTATCCTCAATCATCTATCTGCTGACTTTGCCAAACCCATATACACTATACCCATCTCTTTTGTGCTCAGATTTATGGATGAATTCCCCAAAGCATGTAGTGCAAGGACCTGCCTGTATACTTTCAAATGGTACTGTTTAAAGTTTTTTTATTCTATTATTATCTTGATAGGTAATAGCAGAATGTCCAAATGTCCTCAAATGTGTACAGTGTATTTATATCTTTGTATTATGACACTTCTTACCTGTTCAGTGGGCTGCCAATAGTGTAACTAAGGAGGGGCTGTTCCAAGTAATACCCTGTATTTAGGCATTCATCTCTCAATGAAGTGAAGAGGGTTACCTGTCCAAGATTTCCACACACCACTATAATGTTAGAAATGGCCCATGAGAGGGGGGAGGGGGAATATGATAGGTGTACCTTATACTTTGGCATTGTTAAATTCCCCTTAATAAATGCTATCTGGAGGTTGCCCCATAATGTTTGTGCCTAATCTGCTTGCCATGTTTCTGATCAAAAATAATAATGTTTATTGTTTTTTCCTCAACAGTTTCCTTCCACGCCACAGGAATGGCAGACTGTGGCCTCCCACTTTGCCCAGCAGTGGGACTTTCCTAACTGCGGAGGGGCAATTGATGGGAAACACGTCCACATCGTCCCACCACTCAACTCGGGGTCGTACTATTTCAACTATAATGGGTTCAATAGTATAGTGATGTTGGCGGTGGTGTCGGCTAATTACGACTTCCTGTATGTGGATGTGGGGAAGAATGGCCGGATGTCCGATGGTGGAGTCATCGCCCAGACGGAGTTGTACAGGCGTCTCCAGAATGGCAGCTTGGACTTGCCAGCTCCAGAGGACAATGTTGAAGGACTCCCATTTGTGTTCGTTGCTGATGAAGCGTTTGCGCTGGGGGACCACCTGATGCGGCCATTCCCAATGAGGACCCTCACCCCGGAACAGAGGGTTTTTAATTACCGGCTGGCCAGAGCCCGAAGAGTGGTGGAGAACACATTTGGAATCCTGGCCAGCCGGTTCCGCCTATTTCTGACACCCATCCATATGGCGGAGTATAAACTGAACCATATTATACTTGCGTGCTGTGTTCTCCATAACTTTTTAAGGAAACATTCGGCCAACTATGCTGGCTCAGTTGGGCCTGAGGCCGGAATGATACATCAAACCACTTTGACGGCGCTTGAAAGTGGCCATCCTGGCTTGCCCTCCCTGAATGCCCGTGATGTCCGGTTACGCTACCTGGAGTTCTTTGCGGGTAGGGGGGCTATCAATATGCCAGCAAATCTGTGAAGCCTTTTTATAATAAAACAAAAAAAGAAATTCTTTGTGGACATTTACTGCTTGTGTTTGTTTTAGCTGACCCTGACAGAAATGTTTTGAGTGCAGAAAATGGCGTGATTGTGTAACTTTATACAAAACACTGTTGGCTGTTATTTCCTAAATGCAAAAACACATTTCACTACAAGTGCACTTGCAACTGCACTGAACCTGCACTTGTAGTGCAAAGAGGATTTGCCCTTAGGAAATAACCCCCATTTTTGCTGAAAACAGCAATTACATCACCCCAAAAGTGTTGTAGTGTTGAGACAATAATCCACACATTCTTGATTAACCAACTTTTTTTTACCTGCACAATCACATGTGCATTTACCAAAGGTTTTTAAAACAAACCAACATGTTTGTTGTATAACAATTTTCGGGGTGGCATTATCAAAAATAGAAATGTCCATTTATGATAAAACAGGCCTGTGTAAAACCAACAAGAAAGACAAAAAACTTGAACTTACAAAGTTCACATTAGGTAAAACCTGAAGGCAATATCAGACATCAGTATTTAGGAACTGTGTTTGATATTGCATTCAGATGGGGGGAAATCACCCCTGGAAAAGGCAAATTTGGAAGATGCACACCGATTTACGAATGGCAATATGTGCTATCTGTCATCACGGGGGATCAAGGGACGTGTTTTTGGGGAGCAAGCCCTTCCTCACCACTACTTTATAATTGAGGAAGGGGTTTCACCCCCAAAACGCGTCCATTGATCTCCCGTGATGGCAAATAGCACATGTTGGCACACTGTGTGCATCCTCCAAATTTGGCTTTTCAAAACATTTCAAAAATATTTAAAAGATTGAACCACAATAAAAAAAGTGATTTTGTGGGGTTTTAAATTCGCCCCAAAACATCAATGATGTTATTATTTTTTTGAATCACATCATTAATTTTTTTCTGGATGTTTTGCAATTCGACATTACACCCCATGATCTCCCCAATCAGGATCTGGGCACTTTCTGATGTGAAATGATCTGGATCACGATCACCTAAAAAGAGAGAAACCAAACAAAAACAGGTATCAAAAATCTGCCACCATCCATCTCTTTTACCTGAGTCTGTGGTCGCAGACACTCACCTGTTATGGTGCCAATTTCCACCACATCTTCTTCTTCCTCCTGCTCAGCTTGTGTTGGTGGTATTTCACCTTCTTCCATAGGTGGGGGGTCTGTGGTCTCCTCGGATGAGGGGTGTCCTCTGAGTCTTTTCTCCCCTATGTAAAACAAAAATGGTATAATTTAGCACACAGATATTTGATGGCAGAACTAGAAATAGGAAGTGGGGTACAATTGTCTATTTTAGCCGAGGTCCAAGATGTAGTTTTTTTATTGGCCTTTGTCAATCTGCAATACTTTACCTGTTTAGTACAAGCTTCACAGATGGAGACCCCCCTATAGTATACACTGGAGAACCTGTGTGCCCCCCCTAATAAAAATGGTGTTCTTGTGTCCCACACTAGTGCTCCAGTGTCCAGATGTGAAAACAGCTGCTCAGTGTCCTCTCCTTACACAGAATTTAGTTTGCATTTCATTCTAGTAACAAACCCATCTACACAAACAAATATTTGGCATCCAAGTAGGCCCTTAAAAATGTGGGAAAATGCATATGGTCTAAACAATGTTGTTTTAGAGGCCGAAAGAAAAATGTTTGATACGAACGAATAATGGGCCCATGAACATTAAAGTTGCCCTTTTAAACTGTACAATTAAGAAAAGCACATGGAGCAGCACGAACGTAATAAAGACAAAAAGAATAGGAACACAGCACAACTACTTACTTTTTTGCAGCACTCTCCGGATCTTTCGGTACTGCTCTGGCTCTCTTAATTTGAGGTCCGTCCACCGCTTCCTGAGCTGATCTTTTGATCTTCGTACCCCGAAATTCTTGTGAAGACTTTTGATCACTTTCGCCATGATCTTGGCCTTTCTGATATTGGGGTTGGGGTAAGGCCCATACTTTCCGTCATAGTCAGCCTTCTTCATGATGTCGACCATCTCCAACATCTCCCCAAAGGACATATTTGTGGCCCTTAAAACGTCTCCTTCTGGATCGGGACGTGTCCGGATCCAGGCTTTCCTCCTCCTCCTCCTCGTTCCTGTAATTAGCACGCACCTGCTGCGTCATGTGCTCTTCCCCCACTGCGCCGAACGAAAAGGGGCAGGGAATAGAATAGAAAGAACGTCAGGGGCGAGCGGAGTTACAAGCATGCGCAGTGTATATAAAGCGTAAAACACGTGCGTATTACGTACGATCTGTGAGCAGAGGAAGGAGAATTGGACGTGCCGATCGTAACAACGAAGGTAAGAGACAAACTTGTGCCTATACTGCTTCTAGATTGAGGCCTATATTGTAACAAGATTAGGAGAGTTTTGTCTGACATTAGGCTTTGTCTTGTGTTGTGTCTTGCAGTGAACATGGATATGCTAATGAAAGATAATGACTTCATGTCAGTATTCCTGGATATGTTAAGGGAGCTGCCATGTCTGTGGGAGAATAAACACCCCCATTACAAGAACCAAGCAAAGAGGAAGGCAGCACTGGAGCAATTGTGTGAAATTGTGAAGCAGGTGATCCCCACGGCAGACATCACCTATTTAAAGATATTAATTGGTGGCCTGAGGAGCACATATCTAAGGGAGCGCAAGAAAGTCCTGGATTCACAGAGATCCGGAGCAGCAGATGACATCTATGTCCCCAGGATGTTGTACTATGACAGGCTGCATTTTCTGGCAGGCCAGACTGAACCCAGGCCATCCCTCTCCAGTCTTCCTTCCATGCTTCCTTCCCCCCCGGCTGAGGCTTCTGACGCCCAACCTGGGCCTTCCAGGCCGCATGTGGAGGAGCCCAGATTGAGCCAGGTATAGCATTCCTCTAAATATTTCTGCTTGTCCAATCAATGATGTTAACTAGATGTTAGTTGGGAGTACTAATTTATGATTGTGATTGATGATGCAACAACTAAAACCATGTCCCTTTTTCATACACAGGGAAGTCTCAGCCAGGAGGTGGCCGGGCCGAGCCGGCTGGCTGATCTGCAGGTCCCTCCACTCCCCCTGAAAAGAGAAAGTGGCAGTAGGAGGAGTGCCCTAGAGGAGGCTGCCAGAGGACTCTTTTGGAGGGCTACAGAGGTCCTGGGAGCACGACAGACCGTGGAGGAGGACATTGCTGCCGTCATTGCATATAAAATGCAGAGGATGGAGGAGGGCCAACAAGTCATGTGTGAGGCGCTCATATTGGAGGCTCTTAACAAAGGTATGAGGGGCCAAATTACAGCTCAGACACACCTTTGCGATGGTCCTCCTCCTCCTCCTGCAGGTCCTCCTCCTCGTCCTCCCTCTCCTCCAGGTCCTCACAGTCCTCCTCCAGGTCCTACTCCTCCTCCTGCCACATCTCCAACAGCACAGCCACAGCCCGGAAGGAAGCGTGGAAGGAAGACCAGAAAGTGAGGACCCTGGATCCAGTCTGGTCAGCCAAAAAATGCAGCCTCTTGTGGTACCACAGCCTGGGGACACATATGTCATCTGCTGCTTTCCGGATCTCTGCGAATTCTGGACCAGACTGCCCTCCCTTACATATGGACTCCTCAGGCCACCAATTTTGATGTTCAAGAATTGATGTCTGCCGTGGGGGTCCCAGGCTTCGCTAATTTCTCCTGTTGATCCGGTGTTGTCTTCCTCTTTGTTTGGTTCTGATCCCTTAATAAAGGATTTTTGTTTTGAATTATACTCTCCTATGTGTTTTACTTCAAAAATGACAGTTTTTTTTGTGAGGATTCAGGTACATTTCAAATATACAATGTGAAATTAACAAGGGACACCAACACCAAACAATCTCCTTGAGATTAAATAATAAAAGATATCAATGGTGTTGGGGTAACTTGACACACAAAACACACACAAAAATATTCTGGAGTAAAAATAAAAATAACATTGAACAAAGATCAGCCTTGTAAAAAATACAAACATTAAATAAAAAAAAAAAAAGACGTAAAATCCCCAAAAAAATTAAATAAAAAAAAAAAAATATGTCAGATGTGACAACTAATAACAATATATTCAGGGAATCCCAATAAAAAAACAAAAATAAAACTATGTGAGAAGTGTGTGTGAATATGAGCAGCAAAACTACTTAATTCTTGTCACATTATAAAGAAGAAGAGAGTGCGCTGTATTAAACCATTTTTTACATTGCAGCGTGACGAAAGTGCAGTATCCATTGCGAACGCTAAGTTTACCAGAACGAGCTGTTCCGTGCCGGAATTTCTTCTAAGCATGCGTGGCACTTTGTGCGTCGGAACAGGCCGCACACGGTCGGAATTGA